>JAATJX010004456.1:0-10114 GCA_028641955.1 Protonibea diacanthus | reverse complement strand
AAAATATTTTTATATTTTCCTTTATGTGTAATGCTGTTACACAATTAGTGTTCTTAATGCTGAGCTGACCAGTTCCTCTTGTGTCCAACACATTTCACTGTTTTATTTAAAACTTGAACTTAAACTTAATTTAAGGGTCAAGTGAGGAATTAGGGTGCTCCATTTACAGGATATCACAGAAATTCATATTCATAACTGTGTTTTCATGAATGAATAATAACCTGAAAATAATGAATCATTATGTTTTAGTTACCTTAGAATGAGCCTTAATATCAACAGACACTGTGGGTCCTCTTCCACAGTCCATCATGTTGAACTGCCGTGTTTTAGTAGTCCAGAACGTTTGGAAGAGGAGGGTGAGGTGAGGTAGTTGCAACCAGCAACTACAGCATTAGATGTCACCAAATCCTACACACCGCTCCTTTAAAAACATTATAAGTAGAAGAACTATAGGCAAATGAAGAGCATTCAATTGCCATTATGTAAAAAAAAAGGCATTATTGCCACCTTCACATCAACACCAGCAAGATGCAGAAGATGGTGATTGACTTCAAGAGGAAGATAACTCAGTGAATTGAGCATCCAGGGATTGTATATCAAGATGGTGAAGCCATACAAATATAATTTAACAAAAATACCTGCGTGTTCACCTCAACAATAAACTGGCCTAGTCGGACAGCACAGACGTCCTGCACAAAAAAATGGTCTCCACTTGCTGAGGAGACTGAGGTCATTTGAAGAGTACATTTCATTGAAAAGTTTTCTATGTAAACTTTCAATGAAATCTTTCTATGAAAACTTTCAATAACACTGTGGTATAGAGAAGCATGGAGAGAGACAGAAAAAGACTCAGCAAACTGGGCAAGAGGGCCAGCGGTGTCCTGGACTGCCCCCACAACTCCATAGGAAGTGGGGAAGAGGAAGAAGCTGACATCCATCATCAACAACTCCTGTCAACCCCGGCATAAGACTGTGGGGGCCTTAAACAGCTCCTTCAAAGGCAACAGACTTTTTTTTCTAAATTTATACATTTTCTATATTTCTTATGAGTAATTTCTTACTAACTGTATGAGCTGCTGTGACAAGTGAATTTCCCCGGTGTGGGATCATTAAAGTCTATCTTATCTTATCTTATCTTATCTTATCTTATCTTATCTTATCTTATCTTATCTTAATGATTTAGCTTCTGAATGCAGCAGGATAGTTAATATATGGTATTTTACTTATTGCCTTATGTGCAAGGTCAAAATTGGTGGCAGAATTAAGGAGCTTGGGTTAAACCCAAACCAAACCTGGTAAAGAACATATTTAGATAGCCTAAATCAAACATTAATAGATTTTTTTAAAAGGTGTGGGCATAGGTAAGGCCCAAAAACAATGCTTACGATAGAGCAGTTAAAAGATAAATCATAAAACGGGGCACTCCAATACAACTCTATTTCCAAATATTTAGGTGCAGGAAGACCTTTTAAAGTTAACCCTAACTTGCTTTGTCAGAAGCTGTTGTCTCAAATATGATGCATAACACATACTAAGTTATTTAATTTTTCACATTTTAAATAGGCTGTGCTCACTGCTTAAGAGGTTCTTTCCTACACTGTATATAACTTCTCTTTGTGCACTGGTAATAGACAAGCTAAATGAGAGCCCAGAGGAAGAGATTCAAACAACAAGGAAAAATCAAATGACATTTATTATTGATGCATTGTTTCTTTTTTGATAAGCAAATTATCTGTTTTTCTTTCAGTCTAAAGAAACTTTCCAATATAAAGAAACATACAAAGAACATCTTTATTACCTACACAAGACACCTAAGTCCCTAAGACAAGATTCTGAACTATCCTACCATGTAAATACAAAGCAAACCCAAGAGACAGACTGCTTCATATTGAATACTGCCGTGTCATCAGAAAGGACCATGAACGGTACAGGAGAATCATTCATATCCCCTTCCCTTAAATCCCCCACCCCTCCCCGACTCAACATAACCACCCCACCCGACCAGCAAATCTTCCTAATGGTACAGTATTATACATCACAATAGAAGTACAGAGATGGCCAACGATCGATATACACAGAGGACTGAGAGAGGATCAGTGAGAGAGCTTCAATCTATACAACGCTATAACAGGAGCAGATAGCAAAGGACACAGTTACCTTTTGATCTATTCTTAATTTAAAATGAGGTTCTCATAAGTATTTTTACCTTTTTAAAAGTCTTCTTAAATTGATAAAAATCCTTCATATTAAAAACTGCAATAAGAGGTCACATGTTTTTTTGTTTTTTTTGTGAGAAGATGCCCTTTGGAAAAAATTCTTTAAAATGATCATTCAAAGCCAATAGTAACATTGAATTAAAACATAAGGAGACAAGGGCAGAGTGAGGACGCCACAGCTTGTTTGCTTCTCTCTGTCCTGTCCTCTCTCTGTCCTATCCTCCCCACCATACATGTCTTTAGCATACAGTCTGTATTTATTGTGTTACTGTATTCTATACATTTTTATGGAAATTTAGCCACGTGAGCCAAATAGTCAGCGCATCCGTTCTCTATGAAAAAACATGGACAGATTTATTTATAATTTACTTTCAGCTGTATTCATTGGTAGTGACTGACATATCAAAACATGTCAATGATATCAAAATGCATTATACAGTATTTACAACAAAGGAAATTAAAGAGAAGAAGGGAGGAGGAGAAGTTTTGGAGGGTGAGGGATGGGATTGGAAAAGAAGGGAGGTGTGTGTCACTAAATTAAAGGAACACTGGAGAGAGTGTTTCCCAGGCCACTGATAGCCGAATCCTGGAGATGTCCTTGTTGAACTCTGCGTACAATCTGTTCACATTGATATCAGAAAATTGATAAGTACATCACCATCACCCATAGAGGCTACAATGGTTGTTTAGTTATTGTTGGTTTGAACACAGCCATGACGCAAGTGCTGAAGTGTGATGCCACGAGAGATCATTTATCCCTTTGAAACAGTGATAGAGAGTTGATAACATAGGTGCCGAGAGTACATAACATACAGAAAGAAACAAATTAAATAGCGTGATATGTTACTATGCTTTTCTTTGTGTGCAGATTCTATGGGCTTTCTTTTTTTTTTCTGTTGAATACATTTAAAATAAAAACAATCTGCTGAAAACAATCCACAAAAATGGAAATATATCCATTACAAAAGTATCCCATTATTCCTCTTCTTCCGACCGATGCGGCCGCATGGTCTGTTAACCCCAAGGTGCATCACTTTGCTCCCATCATCAGCGCTGCTGCAGCCTCACAATCCTCTGGATCCATTATCCTGTACATATGCGACTCGCTGAGGGAGATGATGGATGGGAGCTCCAAGGAGACAGTTATTTTAGTCCGTCCTGTGTGGGTTAAGAAAGTGGATCATACAGGATCTGTGAGTTCAACCCAAACTTGAAGCAGGCTTCATGAGTGTATCTGAGGTTCAATAATCTCCCAGTCCAAACATCGACGAGAGACCAGAATGAATCCTGGGAGGAAAACAGTGCCGCTTGGAGTCCACAGTGAGGTTGAAATCAAAATAAAGTGATGAAGGGGAGGGAACCACGTTTTAGGATTCACAGACAACTTGTAAATAACAAATAATAAAACAACCACAATACAAGCTAAATATGTTGTATTTACAGACAAGACCAAATCCAGAATAGAGATGCTCTCTCGCTCTGTCTGTTACCGAATGAGAAATGGCACCTGTCCTGACAATCGTCTCAGGATTTCATCAGAGCCATTTCCAAGCGGGAAAACCATAGAAACATATGAGAAGGGTTGCTTATTAAGACAAGATAGATAGACATACGATCATTCAGGTGCATCAGGAGACACTTTGTACCAGAAAACAGCAACGCTCTGAAAAAGCCTCTGTTTTAACTGTATGGGTAGTTTTAGCTGAGATACTAACACCTCAGCACAGACTACTTCATTAGGTGGAGACAGTCAATTATCCCAATCACTCTGACTTTGAAAAGTTTATGGAAATGGTGCTACAAACATGTAGGTGGCAAAGACTCGAGCTACAAGTTCAGAAGTTTTAAGGAGAGGTATGTGAAGTGAGACCGACTGTGACAAAAAAACAAAAAACAAACATCAAATAACCTAAAAATCATGTAAACAGAAAATCATTGTGCATTTTTCGAGTGTGTGCTTATTCCGTCATTGTTGATGCTGCTGCTGAGATAAAATGTGCCCTTTACAGGAAATCATAACTACATTAGTAGAATAATATCAATTATGAAAATTATAACAATAATATTACCATCAACAACAAAAAATACAAACATTTAATGAAAACCGTTCTTGCCCTAAAATAACATTATCAGTTCATCTCTTTTTTTTTTCTTTTTTTTTTTTTGTTTGTTTGTTTTGTTTTGTTTTATCATTCGTGCCAACACAGGAGCAGTTCTGAATGAGAGTTTTCGGCCCCTGTATGCCCTCATAACTTATAATCAGCGTGATATAATGGAGTGGTGGTAGATGCAGGAGGGGCATCCTGATTGGGCTTGAATGCCACCCACGAGGGCAGGCTTTGGGTTTGGGAGAAACAGGCTTGGAGCAGTTTCGGGCTCTTACTGTCCCTGGGCCCTTGTTGAGGCCCGGCAGGCGAGGAGCGAAGAAGACACCCATCCTGTTGCTTGGAGGCCTTTTCATGTTCTGACACCCATTTTACAGGCGTTGGGATGAGGGACCTTGAGGGGAGTCCTGCTTTCCAGGGCCATCCCCAGGGGCTGTGTGGCACACCACACCGTCCACAAGGAGGAGGTGGGAAGGGAGGAAGGAGGGTAATGCAAGACGCACCGGGGTGGATGGGAAAAGGGAGATTGGGGTAAGGGGAGATGAAAAAGAAATAAAATAAAATAAAAGATAAAATAAAATAAAAAAAATCACACACTCATCGTCATGTTGGGTGAATACTGTAAAGAGAGAAAAAAGAGAGGGAGGGGAGAAAAGATAAGCCAAAACTATATTAAACTTCTTATACTACCCAGTACAAGATGAAAGCAATTCAACTACCTAAACTAAATGCCATGTTCAATACACCGGCCTTTTGCAGCATACATTACATGTAACAATTAACCCTTTCTAATTAACGTTCTATGTCAGTAAACCAGCAGCAAGCAAAGCAGAGTCCAGCCCAAGGAGAAAATGTTAGGGAATTTCAGATCACAGTGAAGATACTGTAGCAAAAATGTAGTTGTCAGTCTCACATTAATCACTATATGACAATCTCTCCATGCATCAGAGAAAGCATATTATGTGCTTCATTTCCATGCTTGTGTTCGTGCATGCTGTGTGTGTGGTAAATCTGGGAAAACTGGGCGCAATATAAAGGACTGATTATTAGCTCAATTCAGCCCTCAAGGAGTCAAAGTCAAGGAGATCTTTTGGTGGTGTATGCTAAATAGAGCAGAGGCTGGTTTCACAACAATACTTTAGAGCGGAGTGGTCTGTAGTGTTTTTTATTTTGTCCTGATGCAAGTTTCACAAATATAAAGGCTGACTTCTTTTAATCCTAAAAAGTTAGCTACCCTACCTTCCAGGCTAAGTCAGGACTAAGGCTCATGTTTCCATGGTAACAATCAGTGACAGCTGCAGACCAGTGGCACCAGTGGTGTTTTGTTAACAGTGTTGTAGGGCGAGCAGTGAGAAGGTTTTTTTTTTAGTAACCTTAGTTGGAAATATAAATCAATGAGGACATCGTCAGTAATTTTCATTTGTCCAGGAAAATTATCCAATGTCTGACTGATGAGTTAGCAGAAGTACTGACTGAGTCCTGTCACAGGTCTGATCTGTACTGAGATTTATGCTACCAGAAGTGTTCATTACTGAATGTTCTCTGTCCTTGTGACTGATGGAATTTCTGGAGTGGACGAAGCAGTGCCATTTGAGCAGTTTAGCTTGTCTTTTAGATTGAAAAAAAGGGTCTTTATCTACTCAGACATTATGGCAGACTAGATTGACCTGAAACAATCAAGCACTAGACAGCTTTGTGCAACAGATGAATTTAGATATGTTAAATCTATTTGTGAAACCGGCCCTACATCACCACGGACAGTAAGCGCACCCAATCATCTAGTGTGCAGTGGTTTAGGATTTAAAGTTCTTTCCCTATAATTGAGTCTCAGACAACATGTAGCAATCATATAAGTATCAAATATAAATTATTTTATGACTGGACAAATCTAAATGTGATCCTGCTGTTTGACTGAGTTATCAGTGATTATCTGTGCAGATAATCTGCAGTAGTAAGTGACTGAATGTGTGATTCCTGTCACAATTAAATAGGATTTTACAAAGTCTTCTAGATTGTTCCCAGCTTAAGAGTTATGTTGTCTCCTCTGGTACTCACACTTTCACTTTGGAATGGGTTTAAAAAGTTGCCTGCCATCTCGCCGTCGTCCCGCGGAGTGCCGGGGGGATTGTTCATGCCTGCCATGTTGTTGGGAGAATTCTGCAACACAGATGAAGAAGAAACAATCAGAATATGTAACTCCTGACAAACGGACAAATAGATGGAAAGACAGACAGACAGTCAGTCAGTCAGTCAGTCTTACCTTTGGCAACCCATCCATGTCACCAGAGCCTGTGATCAGACACAGAAAAAGGAGAAACATGAATCATTATGATGTGAAATGATCATCAGCGCGCTGCTGCTAATTCAACATCAGTTCAGGATATCCAGTGTGAGAAGAAACAGCCTGCCCTCTCACACATAATGGCCTGTAATTGAGCTATTTGTTTCAGATGAGCTCCAACTCACTGGCTTCACTGATCACATCTCACCCATCTACAGGATCAATCGGCCCCCTCACTGCCCCACTAATCTGCTTTAGCTTTGTTCAATACCGGGAGAAGGGAGAGCACTTCTTCTACGAGCCATAAGAGGGCAGAGTCTTACTTCTGAAGGCCTTTGTTCATATAAAGTTGAACAGGTTTCACTCATGAGCTCCAGTACGTGCTACATACACAGCACACTATCTTTGGCTACTCACCTAGCGATCCGTTCATATGATGCTGTTCCATAGCACCCATTCCACCCATGGGTCCATCAGGCCCCGGTCCCATTGGGAACTGGAGAAAAATAGCAGTAAGATATACAAAAGTAATTTATCTTGCTCTTGCATGCTTGGGTAGCAGATTATACATACAAGTAAAAATAAATCCTGTCCTGCAGTGTAGAAATATTGAAACGATTCATTATAATTCAAAATGACTCACATTAGGTCTATTTCCACCAGGGCCGATGGGGTTCATCATTGTGTAGATGTTTTCACTTGAGTTTGTTGAATCTGTGAATAAAGGGCAGTTGTATTTTTCACTCAGAATCACAGAATTGTGCCACTGGGACTCATAGAAATACCTACGAATAAGCCCTATCACTGTTATCTTTGTCTGTTTTCACATCCAATATCCAATTGTTCAAGAAAATGTCAAATAATAAGGTGGATACGGGGTAATGAATGGAAAATAATGAGCTAAGCTGCACAGAAATGGTTAGAGTGGCACTGTCTTTCACCGTATTTGACATCGTTTCAGTTTAATTTAGCCATTTGTACAGTACATGCAGCTCCAGCTCAGACATGTTCTTATTTCTGCTGAACAGGACAAAGACTAGTCGTATGTTACTTTAAGTGCCAGTACATAATGTCAGTGAATCTGTCCGTCAATCAATCACACACTGCTCTCTGCAAGGTGCAATAAAAGAAACCCATTATCTCCTATTCTCACAATCAGGAGATTAGACCAAGGTTTTGTATGGCCACCCTGGCAACTTAGCAACAACCAGTACATGCTGTGTCACTCTTCATGTGTCTGTCTGTCCTGAAAAGATTTAGAAAGATGAGGTGACCTTGATCTGACATTGCAAGGAAAAAAGTTGTAAGTGGAAGACTGAAAAAAAAAGAATAACAGGTTGAAAGACAGGGGAGGGAGAAGGATACATCATGTGCAAAGTGGTGGAGAAATCTTGCATGTTAGTGTCCCTGAATCTAGCTTGTGTTGTCGTGACTGGAGAAGGGGGGCAATACTGAGTGGGAGGTGTGCATTTTTGTGGGAGGGTTGTGTGTGTGTGTGTATGTGTGTGTCCGCACAGTCTTGGCGACTGCAGTGGAAATATGTTTTCCCTCCCGATGTACGTGTGAGCAAGAGTGTTTTGTGCAAAAAGGTTGCCCCGGCAACGTATCACAATAGAGGTACGTATATAAATAATAAATAGTGGACACAAAAAGAAGCTCTCCACAGGCCAACAGAAACAGAACATCTACAGGACGTCAGCCAACAGTGTTTTGTTCGCTGCTAATCCTCCACAGGGACGCTAGATTGATGGGTCAAAGCCGAGATGGATCACTCATTTGATTACAGACTGACATGCTTCTGCTTCTCTTTTATGCAACTGTCTCCGCAATGAGAAAATACAGCGAGCAACACTGGAATATTTTCCAGAATGTGCCTAAGGTGGAAAATCCTGAAAACAAATCTGGAATCTGGCCATATTTATTCATCATGCAGTTATCACATATAATACCAACCTTGGTTTAGAGTAATATTTTATCATTTTTCAGTGTTTTACACTTGCAAAACTACTTCAAAAGTCCTATCGCTGTTTATCTGAGTCTCCCAAAGAGAGATGTGTATCAGACAGAGAACAGGTTTGATGTTTCTTAGACAGAGTCCTTGTTCAGTGAACGCTGGATAAAAGTAGAAATCAGAAGGGAAATTGAAGTGTATAACTCACCTCCAGGGCTAGGCATGATGGGAGTTCCTGGTGGGCCGCCTCCCCCTGGAGGGCCCTGAGGGGTGAAGAAGTGAGAGAAAGAGAAATGAGCGCTGAGTGCGTCTGGATGGCCGCGTGCCTGTTAGATATCACCGCATGACAGGTAATTTATGGCCCGTGGTCGGACACGAGTCCATGACGGGACACTTACCACATAGTTGCCTGGAGATGAAGATGAATACGCTATCTGTGGAGGGAATAGACCCGAGGTGAAACAAAACATGAGACACAGTTATTGTAAACACACTCAGTCATGTAGAAGATAAAGATGGAAGAGAGTGTGACTCACTGAGTTGGTGTTGGGGTTCGGCCATGGACCTCTTCCACCAGGACCCCTGAGGAAGCAAGAATAGAGAGAAAAGATTAAGAAATATAATGGAAGAGCACACAGTGAAGTTGCATGCTTCACAGGAGATGCTTGATTTATAATGAATAATTTCATTAATTTCAATTTTAGAAGTCATTTTGTAAGAGTTTTGTCAGTAAACCAGGATAATTTCTGCTTTGTGATGTATTCCAAAGAAAGGAAGGATTTTAACAACCTGTTGGTGGTAGCAATGTTCTTTTCTGACATACGTTATGCTGAGATCTGAGCACAAGTGAGCACAAAAGGGCAGAAACACGAACAATATTTGGAGGAGAGAACCAAAGCAAACGCTGCAGTGTTTAACCAATCTGTCCTTTGTAAATGTCTTTTTGATTTTGGAGACCAGGTTGCTGGTTCAAGTCTGACATATCACCCTAACTCTTTCCACATCTCAACAGCTCTCATAAACACAAAACAACAAAAATGGCGGAACAAAAACAAAAGATTAGGCTTTTCAGTCCACAAACATTTCAAAACTTTTTTTCTTCAGTCTACTAACATGTTCATTCCCGGCATCCCTGGGCCCATGGAGTTTGGAGGAGGCCTCATCCCGCCGCCGTAATTCTGCACAAAGAGATGAGCACAGTCAGCACGCCGTCTCACACCTGCTCTGTCTGTCTAAAGGTTTGAATCTTAATGAAGGTCAGCGACAATCATGTCTCCCACTACCTAGTGTTTAATTATGTGACGTATGAGCTGTGTGCGAAAGCGGACAGCTGTGTGTTTGCGTCTTGTCTGTATGCCGTGCGTCTCCGTGTATGTATCTCTACGTGTCCAAGCTCCCCTCTGTGTGTTTACATGTATGTTTTCATGGCTGCCCAGCAGGCGGGTTTGGCTGGCACTACATGTGTGTACTCGTGTATGTATGTGAGGGTGTGTGAATGAGACAGATATAAAGAGAGAGAGAGAGAGAGAGAGAGAGAGAGAGAGAGAGAGAGAGAGAGAGA
>JAATJX010004448.1:0-10669 GCA_028641955.1 Protonibea diacanthus | reverse complement strand
AAGGAAGGTCTGAACCACATTTCATCACAATCCATCAGAGATGTTGAGATGTTTCAGTCAAAGTGAAGAACTGATTGACAGACTCTGTCATCTTTAGAGCTACACCGCTTAAGGTGTCACTAACCTGAACAGATGACTCCAACATCTTGACCATGGTTGCAGTTATGATAGCCGAACCCTCGATGAGGACATTCTGATAATGCGGACTCGCTGCCTGAACAGGAAACATCATCCATCCAGATCTGTCCAGTACCTGGTCCAAAGCTGGCACCACTAGTTGCAGACATGGTGGGGCCACATCCCACCTGTTTGCAGACCACTTTGGCGTCATTTATATCCCAGCCATCATCACACACTGTTCCCCACTGGTTGTTATGGAGGATCTCCACTCTACCAGAGCATTGTGTGTTACCGTTTACCAGCCGAGCTTCAAAAGCTGAACAGTAAAACAGAGTGACAGTGAACAGTTGATTCACACAGATACAGTTAACAAGACAAGAACATTTCTTAGAAAAGGACCGTGATGACCCCTTAAAGAACAGCTGGAAACTTTTTAAGGACCCTAGGGAAAGTTTTAGACATGTGGGGCAGCCTGGAGGACCTCTAGATCCTCATGGAGACCCTATGTGAACCCTTATAAGACCACTTTAACTTCCTTCAGATCTATGGAATCCCCTTGAAGTATGTCCAGAACCTCTCTGAAGACCTTTAGGAACCACTTCAGAAATACAAGGACCTCTAACTCTCAAGGACCCCTGGAATCTCTTTAGGGACCTACTGTATGTAAAGCCTGTAGATAGATAGAAATTTGTTGTTCGCTATATAAATAAAATTGAAAAATAAAAAATTCAATTCAATTGAATTCATTATTGAGTTCTGAGGGGCGAGGTTTCTCGGGCATGGGTATGACAGTGCATGTTTTCCAGAGGCTAGGATATTGAAGCAGACCTACATGATCCCCAGAAGATGTCATGATTGGAGAGAGCTCCATGACACAGTCTCTGAGTACCCTTGCCAGTGTCCTTACTTTTTGAAAAGTTTGTCTTGTGTTCATGGTGCTGAATTCCCGTTTGTTTCTGTATTTAAGTTGTATTTGACAGCTTATGATCTTCAGTGAGACCCAGTCTTGACCTTGAAAGGCTCTGTGTTTTTCCTTAAAACTGTGGTTGATGTGATGGGTGATCCTGGGTTTGGAGTTTGTATATCTCTTAAAGGTTCTACAACCCATGAAGGACATGTAGAAACTGAACTCCCAAATTACTTTTCCTCTTTGAAGACCCAATAAAACCTCTACACCCTCTTTATGAACCTCTGGGTAGAACATTTTGAAGGACTTATGTCACCCCTGAGAAAGCCTAGAACAAGAGTGACCAACCAAGACTCACAGAGAGCCAGTTCTACAACTTCTTTAGGACTTGTTGAACCCCCCTAAAAGACCATGAATCACCTGACCTGACAGTCTTGCATCTTTACTACACCTCAGTCAGAAGAACTGATTGACAGACTCTGTCATCTTTAGAGCTACACGACTCGAGGTGTCACTAACCTGAACAGATGACTCCAGCATCTTCACCATGGTTGCAGTTATGAGTGCCGAACCCTGGATGATGACAATCTGATAACCCAGACTCACTGCCTGAACAGGAAACATCATCCATCCAGATCGGTCCAGTACCTGGTCCAAAGCTGGCACTACTAGTTGCAGACTGGGCGGGGCCACATCCCAGCTGTCTGCAGACCGCTTTGGCGTTGTTCAAATCCCAGCCATCATCACACACTGTTCCCCACTGGTTGTTATAGAGGATCTCGACTCTACCAGAGCATTGTGTGTTACCGTTTACCAGCCGAACTTCAGCAGCTAAACAGTGAAGCAGAGCGACAGTGAACAGCTGGTCCCCACAGATACAGTTAACAAGACAAGAACATTTCCTACAAGTGAGATGTATTGTTTTTAATTATTTTTTTCATTTAAACTGACTGTTTTTGTAGGAATTCCTTGAAGACATCTGAACTATATAAGGCCCCTCTTGACACCCTGAAGGACCTCTACAACCTTTTTAAGGAACCTGAATAAAGTTTTGGGAACTTCTAGAACCCTTTTAAAGACATGGGACAGCCAGGAGGACCTTACGATCTGATATCAGAACCTGTGTGAACCCCTAGGTAAACTCTATAACTTCTTAAGACCAAAGAGAATGTTGTACCATGTTAGTGTTACTGTCAGCACATTCTAGTCTGGAGACACTGTTGTCTGTTAATGTTAAAGAAACGTCAACGGCAAACTATCTATTGTCTAGACGGCCCACATTCAGTTCCTTCGACTCTGGTGACCAAAACGTCGAGATAGGTTGGCACCTGCTGTTCTTGAACAAAGCATAATAACTACTACTGCCCTGTGTAACCTAAGGATAGAAAATTCCATAACAACCTTTATGAACATGTGGGTAGAACCTCTTTAAGGACATATGGCAACCCCCGAAAATGTCTAGAACAAGAGTGACCAACCGTGACTCACAGTCCTGCATCTTGTGTTTTCCACCTCTACACTGGACAAGTGAAACTTGCAGATTTAATGGTCACTCACTGTGATACGTTCAGTTGATCTTGACATCGCTCACACAGGTCTCACCTTCAGTGCAGGTACTAGACTTCAGTCAGAAGAACTGATAGACAGACTCTTTAGAGCTATGCTGCTTGAGTTGTCACTAACCTGAACAGATGACTCCAGCATCATCACCATGGCCACAGTTATGATAGCCGAACCCTTGATGACGACATTCTGATAATGTGGACTCACTGCCTGAGCAGGAAACATCATCCATCCAGATTTGTCCAGTACCTGGTCCAAAGCTGGCCCCACTAGTTGCAGACTGGGCGGGGCCACATTGTAGCTGTTTGCAGACCACCTGGGCATCATTTAAATCCCAGCCATCATCACACACTGTTCCCCATTGGTTGTTATAGAGGATCTCCACTCTACCAGAGCATCGTGAGTTACCGTTTACCAGCCGAGCTTCAACAGCTAAACAGTAAAACAGAGTGACAGTGAACAGCTGGTCCCCACAGATACAGTTAACAAGACAAGAACATTTCTTAGAGAAGGGCTGTGTTTAATTATTTCAAATCATCTGAATTTTTTTATGACCCCCTCTTCACCCCCTGAAGAAACTCTACACTCTTTAAAAGTCATGTGGGACAGCCTGGATGCCCTTTAGATCTTTGTTCAGAACCTGAAGGAACCACTTAGGAAACACTACAACAGGGGTTGGCGACCTATGGCTCGCAAGCCAGATGTGGCTCTTTTGATGACTGCATCTGGCTCGCAGACAGGGGTGAAAGTAAGCCGGAACGGTCTGGTACTGCCCGGTACTGCGTACCACTAAAAGATTCAGTGGCAGTACGCAGTCACAGCCTAGCAATATGCAGTCTTGAAAACTACTTTGTCTGTTTAAAAATTCCTTTTAACTCATTCCGAATAGTTTCTGAACTGTCCGTGCTGTGTTTTAGTCCATGCTGGACAGAGCCTTGGCCGGGCATCTCGCCTTCCCCTTGGAAAAAGTGTGGTGGTCTCCACTGCGCCCAGCCTTCCAAACGTGTACCACACATTTAATGTCTTTACGTTTGATGCAAAATGTCCCAGTTAAAATCAGTAGGAGAGTAAGCAGTTGTGTTTCGTGTTATTTTATTCAATTTTAACAATACAGAACAACTCGGAGAAGAAACTGCTGATGAGCTAACGACCGGAGAGTTCATTCAGCAGTACGTTAGTGCGCATGCGCGTCTATTTCCGAAACACAGCGGTTGCTATGGTTCGGTCATGATCGGGAACATGCAGCACAAGAAGTCTAGAATGTCTAGAATAAGAGTGACCAGTCATGACTCACAGAGAGCCAGTTCTAAAACTTCTTTAGGACTTGTGGAACCCCCTTAAAAAACCATGTATGACATGACCATGACCTGACAGTTCTGCATCTTGTGTTTTCCAACCTCTACACTGGACAAGTGAAATTTGCAGATTTCATGGTCACTCACTGTGATATTTTCAGTTGATCTTTACATCGCTCACACAGGTCTCATCTTCACTGCAGGTACTACACCTCAGTCAGAAGAACAGATTGACAGACTCTGTCATCTTTAGAGCTACGCTGCTTGATGTGTCACTAACCTGAACAGATGACTCCAGCATCTTCACCATGGCCACAGTTATGAGTGCCGAACCCTGGATGATAACAATCTGATAACCCCGACTCGCTGCCCGAGCAGGAAACATCATCCATCCAGATCTGTCCAGTACCTGGTCCAAAGCTGGCACTACTAGTTGCAGACTCGGTGGGGCCACATCCCAGCTGTCTGCAGACCACTTTGGCATCATTTATATCCCAGCCATCATCACACACTGTTCCCCACTGGTTGTTATAGAGGATCTCCACTCTACCAGAGCATTGTGTGGTACCGTTTACCAGCCGAGCTTCAGCAGCTAAACAGTGAAGCAGAGTGACAGTGAACAGCTGGTCCCCACAGATACAGTTAACAAGACAAGAACATTTCTTAGAAGTGAGATGTATTGTTTTAAAATATTTTTCATTTAAACTGACTGTGAATTTGCTTTGAAGAAAGGAATTCCTTGAAGACATTTGAACTTTATAAGGCTCCTTGACAGCCTAAAGAAACTCTACAACCTTTTTAAGAAGATCTGGGAACCCCCATGGGACCTTTATAACTTCTTTAGGAGCCATGGAATCTCCTTGGATTACATCCAGAACCTCTCCAAGGACCTGTAACAATCACTTAGGAAATACAAGAACCTCTAACTCTCAAGCATCCCTAGAATCTCCATAAGGACCTACTGTATATGATGTCCCAAAGGATGACTACCTCACTAAGAACCTGTGGGAAGAACATTTTAAAAGGATTTATGTCATCCCTGAGAATGTCTAGAGCAAGAGTGACCAACCATGACTCACAGAGAGCCATTTCTACGACTTCTTTAGGACTTGTGGAACCCCCCTAAAAGACCATGAATCCTCACTGACCTGACAGTCCTGCAGTTTTGTGTTTTCCAATCTCTACAGCAGACAAGTGAAATTTGCATATTTAATGGTCACTCACTGTGATACGTTCAGTTGATCTTTACATCGCTCACACAGGTCTCACCTTCAGTGCAGGTACTACACTTCAGTCAGAAGAACTGATTGACAGACTCTGTCATCTTTAGAGCTATGCTGCTTGAGTTGTCACTAACCTGAACAGATGACTCCAGCATCTTCACCATGGCTACAGTCATGAGTGCCAAATCCTCGATGAGGACAAACTGATAATGCGGACTCACTGCCTGAACAGGAAACATCATCCATCCAAATCTGTCCGGTACCTGGTCCAAAGCTGGCACCACTAGTTGCAGACTGGGCGGGGCCACATTGTAGCTGTTTGCAGACCACCTGGGCATCATTTAAATCCCAGAAATCATCACATACCGTTCCCCATTGGTTGTTATAGAGGATCTCCACTCTACCAGAGCATCGTGAGTTACCGTTTACCAGCCGAACTTCAGCATCTAAACAGAAAAACAGAGTGACAGTGAACAGCTGGTCCCCACAGATACAGTTAACAAGACAAGAACATGTAGAAAAATGCTGTGATTAATTATTTTAAATTTAAAATAATTTTAAATTAATTTTGAACAAAGCCCCACCCCACCACCCCCTTGCAGGTTTCATGGTCACTCACTGTGATATTTTCAGTTGATCTTGACATCGCTCACACAGGTCTCACCTTCAGTGCAGGTACTAGACTTCAGTCAGAAGAACTGATTGACAGACTCTGTCATCTTTAGAGCTACGCTGCTTGAGGTGTCACTAACCTGAACAGATGACTCCAGCATCTTCACCATGGTTGCAGTTATGAGTGCCGGACCCTGGATGATGACAATCTGATAATGCGGACTCGCTGCCTGAGCAGGAAACATCATCCATCCAGATCTGTCCGGTACCTGGTCCAAAGCTGGCACCACTAGTTGCAGACTGGGCAGGGCCACATCCCAGCTGTCTGCAGACCACCTGGGCATCATTTATATCCCAGCCATCATCACACACTGTTCCCCACTGGTTGTCAATGAGGATCTCCACTCTACCAGAGCATCGTTTGTTAGTGTTGGCCAGCCGAACTTCAGCATCTAAACAGTGTAACAGAGTGACAGTGAACAGCTGGTCCCCACAGATACAGTTAACAAGACAAGAACATTTCTTAGAGAAGGGCTGTGTTTAATTATTTCAAATTTAAAATAACTTTGAATTCATTCTGAATAAAGGAATTTCTTGGAGACCTCTGAATTTTGAAGGCTCCTCTTGACATCCTGAAGAAACTCTACAACCTTTTGAAGAACATCTGAGAACCCACAGGAGACATCTATAACTTCTTTAGGACCAATGGAATCCCCTTGAAGGACATTTAGAACCTCTAATGACCCGTAGGAACCACCAAATACTAGAATGTATAATTCTGACGGACACCTCTGGAATCTCTTTAAGGTTGTATGTAGGTAAAGCTTTGAAGAACCTCTACACCCTCTTTATGAACCTGTGGGTAAAACAGTTTTTTAGTTTGTATATCTCTTAAAAGTTCTACATGAAGGACATATAGAAACTGAACTCCCCAAATTACTTTTCAAGCTGTATAACCTCTTTGAAGACCCAATAAAACCTCTACACCCTCTTTATGAACCTCTGGGTAGAACATTTTAAAGGACTTATGTCACCCCTGAGAATGGCTAGAACAAGTTTGACCAACCGTGACTCACAGAGAGCCAGTTCTACAACTTCTTTAGGACTTGTGGAACCCCCCTAAAAGACCATGAATCCTCACTGACCTGACAGTCCTGCATCTTGTGTTTTCCACCTCTACACTGGACAAGTGAAATTTGCAGGTTTCATGGTCACTCACTGTGATACATTCAGTTGATCTTTACATCGCTCACACAGGTCTGACCTTCAGTGCAGGTACTACACCTACACCTCACTAACCTGAACAGATGACTCCAGCATCTTCACCATGGTTGCAGTTATGAGTGCCGAATCCTCGATGAGGACAAACTGATAATGCGGACTCGCTGCCTGAACAGGAAACATCATCCATCCAGATCTGTCCGGTACCTGGTCCAAAGCTATCACCAATAGTTGCAGACTGGGCGGGGCCACATCCCAGCTGTCTGCAGACCACCTGGGCATCATTTAAATCCCAGAAGTCATCACACACTGTTCCCCACTGGTTGTTATAGAGGATCTCCACTCTACCAGAGCATCGTGAGTTACCGTTTACCAGCCGAACTTCAGCAGCTAAACAGTAAAACAGAGTGACAGTGAACAGCTGGTCCCCACAGATACAGTTAACAAGACAAGAACATTTCTTAGAGAAGGGGCTTATTGTTTTTAATTATTCTTTAAATTTAGAATTTATTTTGAAGAAAGGAATTCCTTGAAGACATCTGAATTTCTTAAAGCCCCCTTCACCCTCCGGATTATTTTTAAGACCCTGTAAGTTTTAGACATGTTGGACAGTCTTGAGGACTATATACTCTGTGAGCACCTGTGGGAAGTTTTCAGGTTTTTATGCTCCTTAGTCGGACCTCTATAATTTCTTTAGGATGCATAGACTGTTCTTGAAGGACATCTTGAACCTCTCTTAAGAAATACTAGAACTTCTATCTCTGAAGGACTCCTGGAATCTCTTTAAGGACCTACTGTACATAACACCATAAAGGACAACCTCATCTGAGTACTGATTAGTTTGTGGTGAGTTGAAACTTCTACAGTTCTGCCTGTTTCCAGTTTCCAGTTTTTTCCAGTAACAGCTTCTAAAAACTAACCATTTAAAGAGAGAGGAAGCAGTGTCATTGCACCTGTGGACTCACCTGTGGTCTGAGCTGAGCTGGCTGCCATGAGCAGACTGAGGAACCAGTGGAACATTTTGATTCACCAAACTGTTACAGATAGAAGTGATCAATGAACACTAGTGGTGAAAACAGCAGGTTTACATTCACCTGGTTAATATTCTATCAGTGCCACCTGTTGCCACACTAACTAAAAACCTAAGGAGTGTTGGCTGCTATGAGACTGAAGGACAGCTGAAGGACATCCAACAGTAAAACAGATCTCATGATGTCCTGACAAAGGAATGGAAACTCGTTTTACAACATGTGATTAGTGAAGACACATTATAATTATTCACACTGTGTCCAGTTTATTAGGTACAGCAACTCGTGGAATTATTATTAATTTTTATTAAGTAATGCAGCTAAATCAAACAACTAATCAACATCAAACATCAAAGTTCAGTTTGTTGAATCCTCGCTGATCTGTCAAAATATTAGAAATACCTTTTATCAAAACAACATCGTCCAAACAAACTCATTCTGATATATTAATAACAATAATCTGTATTAAGTTTCACATTGTTTGTCACAAAATAAAGGGCATTAAAGCATGTTACCTTTATCGCAGCTCTCTGTGTTGTTTTCTTCTTCAGGATCACAAACATCAAACTTCAGTGTCACAGGACTGACGATGGATTTGAACTGCAGGTTAGTTATTAGCATTGATTGTTGTTGTAAAGCCATAAATTAAACAATATAAAACCATGTGGGCAGAAATTAAACTATATACAACCACGTGGGCAGAAACCTTTGAACTGTGCTTAATCTTTAACTTCAACTCTCAGTTAAACAGTATCAGTCAGAGGTTTGGACTATTTTTATTACTGTCTCGATTGTAGAGTCACTGAAGATATCAAATGCATGATGAGGTAAATGTAAACAAATAAAAACATGGTTTATATTTTAGATTATTTTCTTTGATGAAGCTTTGCACACTCTTCATCCTCTCAGTTTCATGATGTTGAATGAGGTTTTCCAACAGTCTTGAAGGAGTTCTCGGAGGTGCTGAGCACTTGTTGGCTGCTTTCACTCTGCGGTCCAACTCTTCCCAAACCATCTCCACTGGGTTTAAGTGAGGTGATTGTTGAGGTCCATCACTCTCCTTAGTCAAACAATCCTCACAGAGCCTGAAGGTGTGTTTGACAGCTTCATGAAGCTTCCTGAGAGGATAAAGAGTGTGCAAAGCTTCATCAAAGAAAAGAATAAAATATAAAATGGGATAGTTTACAACATAATTCCATATGTTTTGACGAGTACAGTGTTTGTGTAATGTAGAAAATAATAAAAAATGTAGAGAATCTTTAGCATTTTGTCCATATGTGGGAAAAGCTTCCTCTACCAGTCGGCTAATTTCAGCAGCACAAACTGGAAGAGCGTCACCAGGCAGGCGAGTGCGTGCATTAACATAACAGTAGACAGATATGCAGTCTGTCCAAAAACAGCCTTCAGTTTGTCTTTTGCTGTCACATGGTCAGATTTTGTTGCTTCAGATTGGCTAACCCAGTAACTAAAAGCAGCAGCACCGAGGCATGTGGGCAGCAGTTTAGCCAAACTGTCTCCATCATAACTTGGTGTAGCTTCTACAGCCACTTCAACACGTCTGCGCCATCTTGAAAAGTCCTCTTTCCCATCTCCTGCCAAACATGAGGAAAGCCTCTAACAGCAGACTGTGGCACAGCATGCAGAGAGCGAGGCCGTTCATCCCAACCTGTACTTTGACTGGCCATGTTCACTGACTTTGACCATTGTCTCTATCTTGAAGATGAATCGCCTGACAGAGTCCGTTTTATTCCTCCAGCACACTGACCGAATCACTAGCCTAGCGTTAGCTTGTAGCAGGAGCAGTCATGAGGAGAGGAAACAAAAACAGCGCCTCGTTTCACAGACAGTTAGTTCGTTAATCCTCGGCCAAACAAACCCGCTGCCACCAGAGTAACGCTGCTTCCTCTCAGCGTTCACTATAAACTTGACTGTGACTAAATTAAATGAATTCCGGTCTGTGGGTCAAACCTCAGGGGATCATGCATACTTTAATGTCCGTCTCAACAATAGGACAACTGAGCACTCACCATCATGTGAAACATTATATCACTCCGCCAATATTAACCATCACCTTAAATGCAAGGTGGATCATAAAATATAGTTCCTGTTCTGACTTCAGGAACACAAAACAAATTAATTCAATTATAGCAATTTCAAATTCTAATAAATAAATCTCATCTTACAACAGTGACATCAAACTTAAACCTTAAAGTCACACTTTGTGTATGCTACTTACATGAATGCATAAAATGTCATACTACAATAGAGAATGCTGCTGCTGATGTAGTCTAACAATGACCCAAAGTATTGTCTCTGCTCGGACATTTAATAAACTGTCTCCATTTGTTGAGTTCATGTCTTAGATGGCCTTTGTTAAAGTCACAGAGTCCAGGTTTGTCTGCTCCTCACACAGTATCTGCTCGGTGAGCTCGTGCTGTGCCTCCTGCACGTTGGCCTGCGGTGGACTGTAAACACCGACCAGTATGAAGGAGGTGAACTCACGGGGGGAGTAGAAAGGTTCACAGCTGAAAGAGCTGAAAAGAGTCCAGATCAGGAGAACAGTGCTGTAGAATCACTGTCACATCATGATACCAGCCACTGTTAGTGTAACAACAGATTCCTCCACAGCAGCTGCAGTAGAAGAGGTATTTGAATTCTTTTTAGAAGTAGTAACAACAATAATACCAGTAATACTCGTCA
>JAATJX010004445.1:0-10130 GCA_028641955.1 Protonibea diacanthus | reverse complement strand
TCTTCTTCTTCTTCTTCTTCCTCTAGTTCTTCTTCTTCTTCTTCTTCCTCTAGTTCTTCTTCTTCTTCTTCTTCTTCTAGTTCTTCTTCTTCTTCTTCTTGTTATTATTATTATGACGCCCTTTTTTTGGTTCACTACTATTGCGAGAATTTTCGAGAGCTAGAGTGAGTGATGTCATCGCTAGAGTGTAGAGAGAGAGAAAACTTCATTGAAAAATAAATTTGTAAACTGCGACTGCGGCCGCAAATGTCAAGCTACAGAAATCATTTATAGCTAGAAACATAGGAAGATTTGTTGCCGTCGCAGTGATAACACTGCTGAAGCTATCAGTATTATAGTTTTGTCGGGAGACGCAAAGATTCGACAGCAACGCGCATCTCCTGCCCTATATACTCCCATGTTAATTTGAGAGAAGAAATTTCCAGAAGGGCAGGGAGTACCTGGTCTTTAGTAGAGTTTTTAACCTTTAGCTCTCAAACTGGGCAGAGAACTGGTCAACAAGAAGCCCCCGATCACACCGTTTGGCATTGAACGCCACCTCTTCAAGGGGCTTCATTCAGAGATTTTCTGTGTCTTTCACTGTGAGAGAATGACTGCATGTGGCAGCTGTGACTAACTGCTCTGACCTGCAGCTCACCCTGGTTGCTTGGCAACCTCAAGCCTGCCTTTGACTAACTTTGTTGAAGTCTCTGTATGATATCAATGACTATCAAGACTACATTTTCAATGTCGGCCATTTTATCCTTATTCTCACATAGATAAAGACAGACAGACACACTGCACACAGACAAGGCAAAAGTCTTTCAAAATAAGAGTCCCTTGAAAATAAAAGACTTTGTAAAACTCTCTCATTAACAGACACAAGACCACACAAACACGCACAAACACTCTGACAGCTATTTAATGCATTGACTGCAATTCATAAAAAAATTAAAAAATTTAAAAAAGTCAACATTTAAAAAAAAAAAAAAACTGTTGATGCGGGATATCGTCAACCCCCCCAACTAATCGCTGCAGCCCTATACTTAATGAAGCTATGTTGTTTAAAGGTTTTTTTTCAAACTCAAATTGAGGGTCTGCTAACAATCATTGTCAACGTGACTGACTGAAGATTCAAGTTAATAATTTCATAATCATAGTTAAAGTCACTTGCACCTGCCTGAAAATGTTTAACTACTTCTTTCTAAGAAGATTACGACCATTCAGTTCCTATTTTGACACAATGGAAAGTGAAATGAAGCTACATTCTACCGGACTTTACTAGCCTAAGCTAGGCTGACCACATTCTGCAGCCATCTCTGTACTGAACAACAGATGAAACGATGGGATTAACCAGCTCAACTAACTCTTTGTAACACAAAAAACAAAAATGTTGGGATGATGTAACAATAATAACAGTAAACCCTACCTGCTCCTCTAGATCTCGAATCTCTCTCAAGATTGTACCCGTGTCCTCAATGGTTTGGATCAAGTGATTACAGTTCTATTCAAGGATGGAAATATGTAAGACTTTACACAGTATGTAAGACACTAATGCGAGCAACAGACAAGATTAAATACAAAACATTACATACTTCATGCAGGGCAGCCAGGTATTTGTAGGATTTACGGACAGATTCATCTTTCTTGGCATCCTACAAATGACAAAAAATTATTCAGAAATACAAACACATACTGTATACTGAAAAGAGTAATTCAATTCAAATTAAATTAAATTCAAAAGCTATTTCCTGACACTTTCCATACAGAGCAGGTCTAGAACATACTCTTTACAATATTATCTACAGAGGCCCTACAATTCCAAAGCCATCTATCTATCTCTATATCCATTGTAAATGAACACCCCCAACCAAAAGGTATGTGCAGAAATGGCCTCAGGAGGCCAGTGAAACACTGAGAGACTGTTGTACAACTGCAGACTGTGCTCTGCAGAACACACAGGTAAGACATCAACAGTTTGGCCACTGTATCACATACTACATCAACGTCTGTACAGAGAACAGCATGCCTACCAGGAAGGTATAGTACAATAAATTCTGGGTGACAGAGTTAGATAATTGGACACCTTTCTGGGGAAAACCTGGTCTGATCAGGACTGACGGCATCCATCCCACTTTGGATGGAGCAGCTCTCATATCTAGAAATATGGCCAAGTTTATTAGTTGACCAAAACCGTGAAAACCCAGAGTTGAGACCAGGAAGCAGAGCTGCAGTCTTACATGCTTCTCTGCGCCTCCAGTAGAGCAGCTGCCCACCCAATTCTTTAGTATAGAGACTGTGTTTGTCCCCTGTCCACCTACATTATTTAAAGATAAAACAAACAGAAGAGTTGTTCATAATAAAAACTTA
Organism: Protonibea diacanthus; assembly: GCA_028641955.1. Classification (NCBI taxonomy): domain Eukaryota; kingdom Metazoa; phylum Chordata; class Actinopteri; family Sciaenidae; genus Protonibea; species Protonibea diacanthus. Next base: position 7,781 of record JAATJX010004445.1, on the reverse strand, counting down.
ATAAAAATTAGATCAACATCTCCAACAGTCCAAAATAAGAGAATTAAATGTGGACTCTTGAATATCAGGTCCTTGTCCTCTAAAGCTGTTTTAGTCAATGAATTAATATCTGATTATGATATTGATTTATTTTGTCTGACTGAAACCTGGCTGCAGGAGGATGAATATGTTAGCTTAAATGAATCCACTCCTCCTAGTCATTGTAATACTCATATTCCTCGTAGTACCGGTCGAGGTGGTGGAGTTGGAGCCATATCTGACTCAAGTCAATTAATAAATCCTAAACCTAAACTAAATTATAATTCATTTGAAAGTCTTGTTCTTAGCCTCACTCAACCAACCTGGAAAACATTACAGCCAGTTCTATTTGTTACATTATATCGAGCTCTGAATTTTTATCCGAATTTGCAGAATTTGCATCAGGCTTGATCCTTAAAACAGATAAAGTAATTATTGTAGGTGGTTTTAATATTGATGTGGACAACCACATTGATAGTCTTATCTCTTTATTAGATTCAATTGGCTTCTGTAAATAAACTGACTCATTGTCTGAACCACACTCTTGATCTTGTTCTCTCATATGGCATTGAAATTGATCATCTAATAGTCTTTCCACAGAATCCTCTTCTATCTGACCATTTTCATATTACTGGACTATAAGCCTTTTTGCAGAAACTCCTACAGCAGATGTTTATCTGACAGTGCTGTAGCCAAATTTAAGGAAGTGATTCCTTCAGTATTGAATTCAATGCCATGTCTCAATGTAGCAGAGGACTTGTCTGCTTTCTTTAGCCCCTCACAAATAGATCATCTTGTTGACAGTACTACAGGCTCATTACAGACAACTCTTGACTCTATTGCACCTCTGAAAAAGAAGATAATTAGACAGAGGAGGTTAGCACCATGGTATAGCCAGCAGATTCGCAAATTAAAGCAAGTGGCATGTAATTCTGAACGTAAATGGCATGCCACTAAACTGGAAGAATCTCATTTAGTCTGGCAAGATAATCTTAAAACTTACAGGAAGGCTATCTGTAATGCCAGAACAGCCTATTACTCTTCATTAATAGAGGAAAATAACAACCCCAGGTTTCTCTTCAGCACTGTAGCAGAGAACCACAGCTCTATTGACCCATCTATTCCTTTAGGTCTAACTAGTAATGACTTCATGAGCTTCTTTAATGATAAAATTATAACTATTAGAGACAAAATTCATCACGCCTTGCCTTCGACAGGCACTGATCTGCATTCTGATACAGCAAATTTGGAAACAGCTGCAAAACCTGATATATATTTAGACTGTTTTTCTCCCATTGACCTTCAAATAACTTCAGTAATCTCTTCATCTAAGCTGTCAACCTGTCTCTTAGACCCTATCCCAACCAGGCAGATCTTAGTGCTGCATTTGACACCATTGACCATCAAATTCTTTTACAGAGACTGGAAAATCAAACTGGCATCAAAGGAACTGCCCTAAGCTGGTTTAAGTCATATTTCTTAGATCGATCTCAGTTTGTTCACGTCAATGATGAATCCTCCATGCATACCAAAGTTTGTCACGGAGTCCCACAAGGTTCTGTACTAGGACCACGTCTATTCACTTTATATATGCTTCCTCTAGGGAACATTATTAGGAATCACTCCATTAATTTTCATTGTTATGCTGACGATACCCAATTATATTTAATCGATCAAGCCTGATGAAACCAATCAGTTAACTAAACTCCAAGCATGCCTTAAGGATATAAAAAGTTGGATGACCTACAATTTTCTGATGCTGAATTCAGACAAAACTGAAGTTCTTGTAATTGGACCCAAACACCTCAGAAACTCTCTTTCCGGAGACTTAGTTACCTTAGACAGGATCACCCTGGCCTCCAGCTCCACCATAAAGAATCTTGGAGTTGTTTTTGATCAGGATTTGTCCTTTAAGGTCCACATAAAACAAATTTCGAGGACTGCATTCTTCGACTTACGCAACATTGCCAAAATCAGACGCATCATGTCTCAAGCGGATGCAGAACAACTAGTCCATGCATTTATTACTTCTAGGCTGGACTATTGTAACTCTTTGTTATCAGGCTGCTCCAATAAGTCTTTTAGGACTTTGCAGCTAATTCAGAATGCTGCTGCACGTGTTCTGACAGGAACCAAGATCAGAGATCACATCTCTCCCATTTTGGCTTCCTTGCACTGGCTACCTGTTAAATCTAGAATAGAATTTAAAATTCTTCTCCTTATATACAAAGCTCTTCATGGCCAGGCACCGTCATATCTAAAAAAACTCATAGTACCTTACTACCCCTCTAGACCACTGCGCTCTCAGGATGCTGGGTTCCTTGCGGTTTCTATAGTTTCCAAAAGTAGACTGGGAGCCAGAGCTTTCAGGTGTCAAGCTCCTCTTCTGTGGAGCAAACTACCATTCTGGGTTCGGGAGGCAGACACCTTCGAGAGTAGACTTAAGACTTTCCTTTTTGATAGTGCGTATAGTTAGAGCTAGCTCAGGTCATCCCTTAGTTATGCTGCTATAGGACTAGGCTGCCATAGGACTAGACTGCCATAGGACTAGACTGCCTGGGGATTTTATTTGATTTGACAACTGAGCTAAAGGCTCTGCTGGCTGAAAAGAACAGGGCTTTCAGTTCTGGGTACAAAGAAGAGATGAGAAGGGGTACAGAAAGAACTAAAGGAAGGGCAAGGCTTGGGAAAAGTTGGAGGTGTGCCTTCAACTTAACAACAGAAGAGATATGGAAAGACAGAAAGCTATCCCTAGCCACAATAAACAGTGGAGGAACAAGAAAACTAATGAATTTTTCCTCATTATTTTGAGTCTGCCCCCGTCCCTCCTACACCAGTATTGATCAGCCAGTGTCACTGAATATACTGAATATCCTGTGGAATACTGTCATGTGTGGTTCCAGTACAAAAAACTGCACACCCCAAAGAACCCAACCACTTCAGACCTGTCTTAACTTCTCACCTAATGAAGACAATAGAGAGAGTCATTCTGGACCACCTCAAACCTCTGGTGAACACAAATCTAGACCACCAATACAATCTACCCAGCAGGCACTGGGGTGGACGTCATCTACATATTCCACTGATACTTCTCACACCTGGAAAACTTTGGAAGCAATGTAAGAATTATGTTTTTTGACTTTCCAAGTGCTTTCAACACAATACAGCCATCACTGCTAAGAGGGAAACTTCTTTTCATTGTTTACACATGATGTACAGTATAGGTTGAGTTTATGGCAGCTAAATTGTGTGAATCCAATTGTTTTGGAATTCTGCTGGTTATGATAAAATAAAGGATTCAAATTCAAATTAGTAAGAATCTTTTAGTTTAAAGTTTGTTTGTTTTGTTGTGTAACAAACAACTAAAACAGAATGCACAGTTCTGATCAAAGGTCTTCTATTACCTTGAAGACCAGCTCATCAGTAACAGCGAAAGTCCTGTCCAGCTTTCCTGTAAGGTTGTTGATCTCTTTCTGAAGCTCCTTAGTATCTGACAAAATCTGCAAGCAAGTAAGTAAACACATTGTTGAAGAGCAACACTACAGACGATACAAAGCACACACTTAAAAGGGATAGTCCAGGTATTCTGAAGTGTGGGTTCTATGAGGTACTTAGAGAAATTCCTAGAAGCAGAGCAACACACTGTTGTGGACAGGTTCAGAAAAACGTATTTTAGCCACAAGGCCTTCCTCAAAAATGCCACAAATAGCTGTTTGGGTCCAAAAGTTACACGATCAGGGTAAAAAAATCAAACTGGGGGTTTCTAAAGATCTCAAAGGTTGAAAGGTTGTCTAACTGCAAGGTAAAGTAATAAAAGCAGTGAATATTAAAATTGCATAAATGTAAACTGATATTTTTGTGATGCTTTTTTATGTGGCTAAAACCAGTTATTTTGCTGACCCTGTCCAAAGCAGTGCATAACTTTCCTTCTGTTCAGGGATCCTTGTGAACTTTTCCAAACTGGGGTTGCGTACACTGACTATGCAATGCTACCTCATACAACACCGCTTCAAAATTTACAAATGATTCCTTTCGTTTAAATCTACTTTCCACCTTCTTGTCATTTGCTTTTAGATGTACCTTTTTAATGTCCTCCTTTTGTTTCTTGATGTTGCTAACAATCTCTAGAATCCTCTGAGTGTATGCTGACCGAGACACGTCCTGAGGAAGATTTTCTAAATCTGTTACCTACGTTGAAAGAAAATAGGCACAATACAAAATATTAAACACACATTCAACAAGGTGCAAAAAGTCCTAACTCCATTGAATTTTAAAGAATCCCGTGTCAACATGGAACATGAAGAAATGCATAAATTCAGTCCATTACTAGTTGTTTGTATATTTCTTCCTTCTTCTTGGCCTCCTCTGTAGACACACGGATTTTGTCATGCAATATCTTGATTTCAGACAGCTTTCTGGAGGACTCCAGCTAAGAAAATGGAGACAAATGAGCAGAATCAAAATGTTTTTTTTTTCATTGAAGAAATGAAGTGACAAATTTGTTTTAAGGTGCTACACCACTCACATCTTGGTTGCTGCAGATTTCTCTGAGTCTACGGCGTTCATCAATGAGTGGCGCACGGTGTTTCTCCCACTGAGAGGCCAGGTTTACTACCCGCTTGGCACTAGCTTCCACCAAAGCCTGGAGGAAGAAACACACAGGTTTCCACAACTAAATCTGCGTGCCCTAGTGGGTTTGATGACAGAGATCTCATTCAGCCCTCCTACCTGAAGCTTCAGCAGGTTTCTGTCGGCGTCTGGCAAAAGGTCAATTGTTTTCTTCTTCACCTGAATCTTCTCCTCTTTTTCAGAGTTTCCCAGCTCTTTTTGCTTTAACTCATCCAACACCTAAACCAAAACACACCACATGTGGAATTCTGTACTTTGGTTTCGTTACAACAACCATGTCTATGTGAGATGCAGAGAAGGTGAACAGATAGTATCTGCATGTGTGGTTCTCACCATGAAGCATAGAAAAAAAAGGTGTGATGGTGTGGGGATGCTTTGCTGGTGACAGTTGTAGGCAATTTATTGAAAATTTAAGGCACACTTAACTAACCATTCACTTCATGAAACTGAAGTAGCAGTGGCTACTTTGAATAAATAATAAAATTTAAAACAATTTGTTTACTCTTATTTATCGCATCATTTTTTGTGTTATTTATGATGTTGTTGCCAAAGGTACTGCAGTGGCATTCAGACAGAATCCATTGCAAAACATTGCACCTGATTGAACTTTCAGAAAAACGCAACATAACGTCATCTGGCAAGGTGCTGTGTTGGCCCGTGAAATTCAAGGCAGCACACATACTACTACTAGTTAGAACGCTTTTGATACGAATGCTAACTAGTATTGGAGCCATTGTGGTGTGTTTTGGTGTCTGATAAGCCATTCATTTGTTAGTCCAAATGGACTTTCTGGTTTGTATTTTATTGTCTTGTCAGTACCAAAACACAACTAAGCACCCTGAAGGCCAGTTTTCAGTCTGAATGCATAGTGTTTTTCCCTGAATGCCATTCAGGTCATATTATGAATACAATGTTGAATAGGTTTTAATCTATACACCAGCTCAATAATTCTGAGGCAACCTAGACACATATGATAATCATGTCTTGACAAATTGACAGATTTTGGTCCTGTTTGACATACCTGCCATTATAAGCAGATCTGTTGACAGTTTCAAAGTTGAAAGCCAGAATCCAATTCAAGATATATACAGTGGTGGCCAAAATTATTATAACACTTGACATACTTCAGAGATTTCAGTTGTTTTTGTTGAATTGATCTTTAAAATACCCATAAAACAAATGAAATATCTGCAATGTATTCATTATGCTCTATAAACTATAGAATAGAGCCATCGTAAGGAGATTAGGTCACAAGACCTCACAAGAACTGCGTGACAAGATCAATGCCACAATAACTAATGGTGCAACAGTGTCTTCAAGAACTGTGTGTTGGAAACCGGGTGAAGAAGGACTTTTTGGCAGAATAGCAGCTAAGAAACCATTACTTAAAGACAAACATAGAGTGAAACACCTGAAATTTGCAAAAGAACACAAGAAACTGACAAAGGAACATTGGTATAAAGTGTTGTGGACTGATGAGTCCAAGTTTGAACAGTTTGGCAACAAGCAAAGATGTTGGATGAAGGGAGGGGGAGAGATATAAAAATGAGTGTCTCTTGCCAATAGTTAAACACAGAGGGGGTAATGTGATGGTGTGGGGCCATTTCAGCCTCAGGAACAGGTGACTTAGAGAAAATTGATGGCATCATGGATAAGAAAGTATACTACAAGATTCTGGTGAGGCACAGAACAGTGCCTGTGAGTTTTCTTATTAGGCCTGTATTTATTTTCCAAGAGGACAATGACCATAAACATTCTTCTCACTATTGTCTGAACTACATGTGACAGAAGGAATCTGCTGAAACATTGAAAATGATGGACTGGCCTCCTCAAAGTCCAGACCTCAACCCCATAGAGCAAATTTGGGGTGACTTGGAAAATAAACTGAACAGATATATTGTACATTCAAAGGAAAGCCTTTGTAGAAGGCATGGGTTAACATTAGTGTTTAAGTTCTCAGGAAATATATAGACACAATGCCAGAGAGATGTGCTGCTTTAATTGCTACAAAAGGTGGACATACTAAATATTAAATTTAAAAGTAGATAAAATCAGTTCATCTGATATTTGTTGTGCTCGGAGTAACCATCTGCATCTTTCATGAACATTATAAAATGAAATCATGTTCTGGAGGCTAAAAAAGGACCATATGTGAACTGCCATAACCTTACAATACACAAGTAAAGGCTAGTTCATCCAGTCCATTAGGCTCAGCTGAGGTGTGTGTGCGCATGTTTGTGCTACCTGTGTATAAGTGACACTCATGTGTTTAATGTCTGCTGCAAGCTGGTCGACATCACTGCAGAGCTGATGGAACTGCTGCTGGAGTAAAGTCAGCTCCTCCTGCTGACAGAGCTGGATATCATTCTCTGACTGGTGCCCAGTGGGGATGGAGCTGGTCATTGCTGCCACCTCCTGGAGGACATATACACGCGCACACACACAGCATTAAACTGTATTGTTGAGGCATTTGTTTTAAACCATGCTGCATTATTGCATTCGGCTCATGGATGCTCCTCACCTGTGTGAAGGTGAACTTTTGGGTGTGGGTGAAGTGAGTGCCTTTGGTCAATATGTGGTCAAAGGGGTCAGAACATCTGAAGGCCTGCAGTAGCTCAGACAAGTCAGAGGTAGAGCAAGGACCACTGGACGTGCTTTCTGGAGAGGGCAGTGTAGCAAAATGAAGCTGCTCCTTGATGCGTTTATGCAACCGGGTCAGTTTTCTGCAACGATACTCCTGTTCAAAAACAGACAAACTAATTTAACATGGAACGGTAATGTGATAAACATGCTGATCCACATTACTGACTACTCTAAACAGATTTGTTTATCCAACACCTGTGATGTATGTATGTACAGGCATAGCATGTGACCCTGATTGCTTGGCAACCTCAAGCCTGCCTTTGACTAACTTTGTTGAAGTCTCTGTATGATATCAATGACTATCAAGACTACATTTTTAATGTCGCCATTCTCTCTCTCTCTCTATCTATACATACATACATATATACATACATACATATATATATATATACACACATATATACACACACACACACATATATACACATATATACATATACACACATATATACACACACACACACATATATATACACATATATACATATATA
>JAATJX010004414.1:0-11592 GCA_028641955.1 Protonibea diacanthus | reverse complement strand
GTATTATATTATATTATATTATATTTTTAATGCATTAATGTAAACACTAGTGGAGCTGCTTTCTGTTTAGTAGTTACTCAAGTTACTTACAAGTTCTTTTTGACTGCCGTGAAATAAATATAATAAAATAATTTATATAGAGCATATTTGTCCCGGAAATGTAGGCAAGTAGAAGTATAGTATAGCATTAAAGGTCCAGTGTATAGAATTCAGTTGTATCTAGTGGACTAATCACTGCATTGCAATCTCCTCACATCACCCTCACCTTCCTAGTGTAAAGGAGAAACCACAGTTGAAAGGCCTTGTCTAGAGTCAGTATTTAGTTTGTCTGTTCTGGGCTACTGTAGAAACAGTGGACCTGTTGAAAGAGGACCGCTGCCACTGTAGATATAAAAGGCTAATTTTTAACTAAGAAAAATACAAAAATTCTTATTTTCAATTGATTATACATGCATGAAAAAATAGTTATTAATATTGTAAACCATTTCTGTCTTATTCTGAAAATAAAGGCCCCAGATCTTACACACTGCACCTTTAACTGAAATCAGTATCTCAAAAAGTTCAGTACTAGAAGCAGATTTACTTCAAGCATTGCTGTTGATACTACCATTGTTACTACTGGTCTATTGTGACTGCTGCCAGCTCTGCTCCACATACTACAGTTGTATGATAGAGCTTGGATGAGAAAATAGACACACTTGTTTCATGGTAAAATGCACTTTTACAGTCCCTCTTTATGTGTCCACTTGTAAACCCCTTGTGTTTGGGGGGGGGGGGGGTCACCCGCAACGTGAAGAGCAACAGCCACACATTCCACTGTTATTTGGTGGGTGGAGAAGGTGGGGGTAGCAAAGACGTCCGGAAAACTCAATTCAGACCTGGCAAAATGTGATTATCTGGAGTGGGTTTGCATTAGGTTTGTATGCAAATACAGCATAAATCATTAATATCGAAATTCTCCCCTGAATCTGTGGGAGCTGTTGTAGGGCACGCGCTGCACGTCTGGAGTGGCCGTCTCTTCATTAGTATGCCCAGAGGAGGGGAAAAGGGTTACAATGCGCATGAATCTACTTGCACTCTGACACATAACAGATACACACACATACGGATCCACACACACATATTCACACGTCTGTAGTATTAAACCACACCTCCCTAAATTGGCCCAGGAATTGGATTTATCAATAAATGTCATTAACAGCAGCAGTGGCCCTGAGGTCTCTGTAATCAGACAAGGTATCTGGTTACTGAGGTACAGTACGCTGTGTAAAGATTGATATGAACCCGCACCATTTGCTGTACTGTAGATGTGCTTAACGCAATCAATACTTGGCTGCAGTGGAGACCTATCTATAGCCATGCATTATCAAACATGAAGTATTACATTATTCAAACAGTGCTGTACATGCCACGACTGCTTGCGAACATTGCTCCTCACATCGTATTACTTACATTACCTCAACCCCCTCATTCACTTAATATATTAAACGTGGACCAGGACTTAAGAAGGTTGAGATTGACAAGCTGGAGAGGAAGTGTTGATAGAAGTGTAGGACTTGGATGGGCGTGCGTCGAGGATTTCAGAGGAGAAAATGGCAGAGCTCGTAGCCGAGCGCCCCTCGCAATTTGAGAAGTAGGCTACATAAACAGAGAGTCAGTGGATATGGGAGAGAAAGGAGAGAGGGAAATGCTGTATATGCTCACATCAATTAGAGCCATCACTTCCAATTTACAAGTGCTCTCACGTTGGGCTCTATGGTTCTCCTCGTGAGTGCTGTTGTTTGTTGGTGTTTGTTGCTTTTGGAGAGAGTCACCTCCTATATGCATGTTACATGACAGTCAGAAGAGTCTATTTTTGAAGACTTGAGAGGATGAACATAACAGCGCCTAGAAGCACAGTGGCAACAGTTTCTATGAGTCTCTTGAGCTTTGTTTAATGATTGGTCCACTTTTAAATAATTTAAGCATTCAATAAGGTCTGGGTGTTAGTTTAACAATATTGATCATTTTTGTAGTAGAAATTCATACTAATCACTATAATAAATCAAATATAGATCATTCATGGGTCTTGACTTTAAGACAACACAAGTTTGTGGCAAAGAAAATGACAGCGGCTAGTTTACAGCAAGCCACTAAGCAAACTCTGTCCGCTGATAAAGGCACAATGTGGCTGAAAGCTCTTGAAGAGAGCATAATTCTTTGCTGAAGGTACTGAAGGTTTCTTTAAGACAAAGTGTTAAAGATTAAACGTGTAAAATCAGAGCGTAATTCATCAGCTATTCAACTACTCCATCCTTCACTTCATACTGTAACTCTTTTGCAACCACATCCCACAACTCTACAGGGAGAAATCCATCAGGAATACCAGGTTTTTCACACACGCTGGCTTCAATAAACTGTAATGCAGTTCAGCTACAAGCCTTTTTTTGATTTGAGCAAGGGTGTGGCTATAATTAACATGCACTAATGATCCTGACTTACTTCGCAAGCTACTTACTTTGACATGACCATAGCCACCTTTGAGCAAAAGCCAGTAGTTTGCACCATGTCTCCAGTGGTTATCGAATGACGAGGGAAAAGCTTTACCAGCGGAACAGTTTCCTCACAGCACGGCATCACTCAAGAACAACAGTAAGTCTATGAGGTTGAGACAGAGGCACACTGAAAGGATGATTGACACGCACATATCACAAGTAATAGTGAATCACATAATGTCGGCTTCTTGTCTGCAAAAGAGGGAAACCATTTTGGACTTAATGTCCAATGTCTCTTTGCTTGTGTCCTAAATATAAAACCCTGAACATATAGGTAGTAGGAATAATGAGTTAAGAAAGATTTTATTTCACTTCACCCCTCTGTAGCCTTGCTGTGACATCACTGGCCTGTCCTACAACCCCAAATTTTCTGTGCACATGTGCATGGGTATGTGTGTGTGTTTGTGTGTGTGCACTGGATTATGGAAGTTTGGTTTTCTTCTTAAATACAGGGCTGGTTGTGTCACTAGTGGCCAATTATCTGAGTGCACTCCTGCATGCCTTTACTGCGCGGGATCTGAACCCATGAGTACTGAGGTCATAGCAGAACAACGTGCAAGAAACGTACACACACACGCACACACACACGCACACACACATTTAAATCTGTACAGCTGTACACATGCTCACAGAGTAGAGTGCAGGCGATTGCAATAAAAGGCTGGTGGGTGTGTGTGTGTGTGTGTGTGTGTGTGTGTGTGTGTGTGTGTGAAGTTCTGTAAAGCACTGATTGTAATTAAAGACATATGGTGGGATTGGTGGGCTCACTGTGAAGCGCAGATGTAGTGGATCACAGTTGGCATTACTGGTGTAATTTTCACTTTCTCTGGTTTAAGTGGAAGAAAGGTAGGCAGAACAAATGGAGCTCAACACACACAAACACACACACACACACACACACACACACACACTGCACATATGCTGGTGTCAGTGTAACACAGATACAGTAACCAAAATTGTATCTCTATGTATATGCTCAAATGGCACTCACAACAACACATTAATGAGTCATGTGCATGTATTTATTAACTGCTCAAAGTGGATATTTTGACTTAACTGAAAGAGTAATTAAAATTAAAGTAATGAATAGTCATATTTACTTCTATTCAAAAACAAATAAACTAATAAAAAGCAATTTGCCTTTTGCCTTAAAAATGCTCTTAAAATTTAGAGAGCTACAGACGTTTCTTTTGATGATTTAAGTTTAGATCATAGATTACAACATGACACCTGAGACATTTTAAAAAATCCTGTGACATGATGAATAATATGAGCTGAAAATAGGTTAGATTTCAGCATAGTATTTGCATCTGATTTGAACATTTGATACATTGCTGCATCCCTTTTTTATCAGCTTTGTAAACAAGAACATTTAACCACTGATTTTGTTTGCAATCACTTCCTGTGCTTCCTCATTGTCTAAATGCTTCTCATTATATGATTTCTCAGATGTATGTCATCTGCGAGCTGCCGGATGTATTTCCTGATCTAGTTTGATTTTATTTATGTTTCTATTTCAACCAGTTTTCCTTGGTAACACTTTATATTAAGGCCCTTGTAATAAACATTAGTTCATAGGTAAGAAGGCATTTAGTAGATGCTTATTAACTTTGATGTGTTAATACGACTATACAAGTGTTAATAATAGTGTCATAAACATGTTTAGTCTGTAGATTATATATTTATGAGCTCCCATACTTAGAGTTTATAGACTGCTTAACAACATTGTAGGTTAGTTAATTAAACTCACTAAATGTGTTTGTAATGCATTATAAATGATAATAATAAACTCATTTTTTATGAGGTTTTTATCGTCGTTCTTAAGCAGTCTATAAACTGTTTCTCATAAGTGCTTATAAATGTCTCATCATAAGCATGTTTATGACTATATTATAAACACTTATACAGTCTTATTTACATAATGAATTAAACTCAATAGATGTGTTTATAAAGCTGTTATTAACAATTATAAGAGTCATTTTTATCCATAATATAATAGGTTCATAATACATTTCTTAGTGCTTATATAGTATTATTAAATAAATAATGTAATAATTTATATAAAAATGTTCCTTTTTTGGAGAAATGTAACATACAAATGTTCCTTTTTGGAATGTTTCCCTTCATGAATGAAATCAAGAGTGCCTGTTGCCAACAGTGTTAGTGACACTGACCACCACTTTCTCCTCCATTCTCAGATAACATCCCTTTTATCTGCAGTCTGTGTGTCCGATCTCAGCTCACACACCTGTATGTGTGCATCCACACTCTCTCTCTCTCTGTCTCTCTCTCTCTCTCTCTCACACACACACACACACACACACACACATTTAAAACTTGTGATAATGCAAAACCTGGTAATTGCCAATAATACTGTCCTCATCAGGTGGTTAATTACCATGAATTTGGTTGCTGTTTGTCTCTAGCAAACATGCACACACGCACACAAACACTCACACAAAATGCTTTGACAAGTGCAAAAGAGCTAGGGTACTTATTGCTCCACAGACACCCCCGTGTTTACTAATGAACCAGACAGATAGCTTACCTGCATGGTGAAAATTAGTCTCTACACTTAAAACTAGGTCTGAAAGTTAAAAAAAGGTGACACCGGAGGATCCTTGTGGGGACATGTGGTGCTTATGGTCTAATTTACAAGACAGAATCTGTATTAAGGTCACACAAAGGCCATGGATAGTCAGGTTTTAACATTGTCATCAGTCATTTAGCCAGTAGACTTTTGTGGTTGAATGGTCAATGATTAAAAGTCTCTTTTCTGATGCACACAAACAGCGACAGAATTCAAAAGCAAAACCAGATGAACATCTATACTCTTACTCATACTTTTTTCCTTCTTTGCTGCTGCACCAACACTTCTGTTTCCGTCACACGCTCAGTGGAGATGGTTGTATAATACAGAGCTACATCAAAAGCAACAAGGACACACAGTACCGTATATCTGTACACTTTGCATCCTTGGAAACATCAGAAAATCTTTTGTTGAACACTGGCAAATCCTGTTATATTCATTAATGCTGTAAGCTTCAATAGGTTAGACTGTTCAGTAAGTCTTTGAGCAACCAGTCATCACCAAGAGTGTGGTGACACCCACGCAGAGAGCTGTCGGACTGTCATCTCTCAGTCAAAGGATAAATTTGATTTATTACAACTTGGTTCTTATTTTTTGCTGTTTTGGCTTTTGTTTTTATTGGTTTTGATGACATTAAACTCACCAAAGTAATTGCAATGATCTGGGAACAATGCAACAACACAACAACAAAGTCCAACAGGTCAATAAACATGAGCATTTGTACAATTAGATGGTTTATAAGGAAAGCCAATAATTTAGCCTTATCATAAACATTTTTCAGAGGTCAAGCTGAAAGTGAGTGTGAGCAAAATGTGGTTAATTGCACACAGTGAACTGATGAACTGACTAAAATGATGCAAATATAGTAGGTCAGAGTTGAAACAGGAAGTAGATATTCACAACACGACAGTTTGGATAATAGTTTTACAGTTTGTGCAGAATGCAAGAATGAAACAGATAAACTATGGTGGCTATGAAAAACTCAAAAGGCCAAATCTAGAGCCAGTGTCTGTTGTGGGCTACTGTAGAAACATGGTGGTTCAACAAAGAAGAGGAGCCGCTCCCTCTGTAGATAAATATAGCTCATTCTAAGGTAACGAAAATTTGATTCTGGTTCTCAGGTGATTATGCACTCATGAAAACATACATGTTTTATTCCATTTATGAATTTATTACACACTGGACCTTTAAAGTTTGCTAATATCAGCTATCATTAGCAAACTGATCATACTGGACCAAAGTAGGACCATAGCAGCAGAACTCTTTATTGTTACTTTATTAAAGTGAGCGACAGTGCATTTTATTCTCTATGAATTAAACTTTTAATGTGCAAAAGAAAGATTGTGTTATTTCATCTTTAAAACATTACATAGTCTTTGTCTAAACTCCTCTGACTGTGGGTCTCAGTTCTTTTCAGCAATGATGCTGCATTTACAGATCACAGCAATTAACGTGAGTGAGCACGGTCAGTTTTCACGATAGAAATGATATACACAAATACAGAAAAAGTCCTGATCGGAATGAAACAAAATTATCCTTAACAGTAAGTAGTAAGATGGTATTAGATTGGAGAGTGTCAGTGTCAGGTCATGCTTCTCCCTCAAACTCTTGGTTGTCAGTGGACCAGACTGTCCAGTTAAATCATTTATTCGGGGCAAATTCAATTGCAGTCTTGCAAAGGTTCTTGTAAACAGCCTAACCTGATTAAAACTTCAACCAGAGTTTGACCAAGATCTGCCTCAGAGTGCATGGAAACCCAACCACTGATGTCTCTCTGTTCAGACCAAAGCGAGTCCATTAGCACTTCTTCCTCTCCTCTTGGATCTCCGCATTTCACTTTCCCACACTCCAGGATCCTCCCTTTTCTTTATCTCTTGCTCTCCGTCTTTCTTTCTCTCCTTGTTGCTGGAGGGCACGGGCTCCTCCAGTGATTAAGCCGTCTGGAGGCCTGTCTGTCTGTCTTTTTGCTGAGAAGAAGAAGACGACTGTTGGTGAAACACTTCCCCAGGCTCTCATTGTGTGCCTCTGCCATGCCGAGATGACAGCTTTGACGGCGGAGGCGAGGTGCTATTTCACATGTGCAACAATATTACCAGTTTAACTTGTGCAGAGGTGAATTATCACCTTGTCACCCAAAAGTGCAAATAGTGTAGTTTTCAAAGAGCAATTAAGTGTAATAGCTGCTGTCAAGCCCTAAGGATGGTACAGTACCTGTTGCTCACTCTCTCCGCTTCTCTTTTCTCCTCGGCAGATGTGACAACTCTAAAAATATTTTGACCTCACTAATTCCCCAGATATTAACTGCTGCGTCTGCTGAAAGGTCTGTTTTTATGAAAAGGCTTCATATTCTTTTTTCACATTCTCCCTCTCCCTCTCTGTCTCTCACTCAGAAGCACTAATACCGACGATGATATTGGCCACATCACGTTTCCTGCAAGTACAGTACAGTGAATGAAGGGCAGTATCGAGTTGCCCTTGAAAAGGAAATGGAGACGGATGCTGGATGATTGCAAAGTTACATGACAATTATTCTATTCATTATTTTAGAAACGGGATGGGGAAACAGTAGTGAAGACAGCGTGGGAGCTGGGAGGTTACTGGGAGCTGGAGATCACATTGATACACTGTGTGTGTGTGTGTGTGTGTGTGTGTGTGTGTGATTGTGTGTGTTCATGTGCAAATCAACTGTTTTTATGTATATATGCAAGTCTGCATACCCTCTCCGCACGTGCACACTCATTGCCACGTTAGTGCGCATTGCATTCGATATTGCGAAACATGAAACAATGGGTTATAAATTGGCCTTCCAACCCGATATATTTGACATGATCTCTGCTTCCCATCTCGTTAGTTTGCTGTTTGTTTCTTTTCTTCCCTGACTCCTGTAGACTTTGTTCAGTTTGAGTTGCTCCTCTTAAGAATGCAACGTTCCCTTCCCCAGGCGCCCTGGAGATGTGAGGAGGACGCCTCAGAGGAGTTGTACTCAAAAAGCTCCTCATCCTCCAAGGGAGAGACAGAGAGAGACAGTAGAGACAGAGGGAGAGAGAGAACAGTACCGCCAGGCAAAGACACACAGGCATAATAACTATACTTACACAGCTAGTCGACACATAATGAGACATTGCCGCAGCAACTTCAAGGAAAAACACAGATATATAAAAAACAACAGAGAGTATGGCAGACAGAGAGGGAAACAGGGTTGTGGGGGGGAGGTAAAAAAAAAAAAAAAATCAAGAAACTATGTCAACTTTTATTTCCTCTGTTATTCCACATCAATGGAGGCATGCAGTGATACTAATAAAAACAAAAAAATATACACAGGTATAGACACATAGGCAGCAAGTCGGCGTGTTTGAAAAGCTCTGAGGCAATTAAAGACAAATAACTTGCATTATTTCCCGTAGTGAAGGATGATCCCGACCACTCGCTAAAAACATGTTTGATTTAAACATCAAAAAGTGCCAAGGAACAAATAAATAAGACTCAAATAAACAAAGTTGCGCTAGGAAAAAAAAAAAAAAGAGAGAGAGACAGAGACAGAGTGAGAGAGAGAGAGAACACAAACCGCGGGGGGAATAAGGAAAAGAATAGCGAGCATCGAGACAAATAAGCCAGCAACATTATAACATTAGCAGTTAGAAAATACACTTAATTCCTCGGCAGAGATGGATATAAACTGCATTGTTGCGTTGCAAATCCCAGCGACCGGATTTAAACTGCTGCATTGTTTTATTAGGGAAATATGGGGGTGGAGGAACACTGCTTGTTCTAATTACAGTGATTTAATCAGGATTAGAGAGGTTACCTGGATGAAGCTAGGGGGCATCCATGGCAAGGGCACATGCTTTTAGACAGACTGGTTACACGCAGTGGGATGTTTCACAGAGCTGGTCCTTATCAGAACTCATCTGCGACAGTGACTTCAGCGTCTAAAACAATGACTTTCTTTGCTCTTGCATGAGTAAACACTGGCCTATTGTTCTGCCTCTCTTTCCCTTCTCTCTCTGTCTTTATTTCTTTTCATTTTTTCTCTCCTCCCCTCCTCTCCCCTCCTCTCCCTCCTGTCTAGTTAAACAGCAGGCAGAGGGAATCCATTTTAATCTGATTAATAACTTGGTTGATCACATATAACCCAATTTTCATTCAGTGCCGCCCTTGTCTGCCCGGCCACACCCACGCTGACCTTTGGAGTCGCCACAGAAACAATAAAGCACAATAAGCACCATTGTCCTGTCAAAAAAAAGCTGAAGATGTTTTACATCATTACAAAAAATTTTTATGTCCCCCATCTTTTTAAATGGATGCTTTTCCACAAAAGGCCAGGCCTGCAATTGAGTGAGTTTGTGTGTGTGTGTGTGTGTGTGTGTGTAGAGGGGGGGCAGGGGGGTTATTACAAGTGGGATTCGAGTTTCCTGGGTCACAGGGATGGGAACAACTTTTCTCATGCATTCACAGTAATATGAATCGTCCTTTTAAAACAGATATGGTTACATATTAGTTTTGAAAGGTACAGTAACTGGCTCAGCGTTAAGCTGCCCTCCAACACTGGGCTTCTTTGTTCCCTGGCCGAGCTAATAACTGGCCCCTGATCCTCATCTCTTACTGGTTGCGGAAGAACACTCTCAACTTTTTTTTTTTTTTTTTTCTCCCTCCAACCCCCCCGACCGAATGTATCTTTGATTACACCGTTATATGAGCTTCGTTTTGTCATTTCAATTTCACTCGATGTGTTTAGCGCTGAGAGATTTGTATTCAGGATTGGCAATTATGATTAGAATGCCACAAAGTAAGCCTTGTGAGTTTTTGCAATGACAAGTGAAAGAGAGAGAGAGAGAGAGAGAGAGAGAGAGAGAGAGAGAGAGAGAAACAGCCTTCCTCCCTTTCTCTGCTTCTCTTTTCTCTCTCTCTCTCTCACACACACAGACACACACATACACACACAGGAAATATGAATCAAATATTCATGAAGTGGGCTGAGGTTCTCATACACCCATATGCTTCCTCATTCAAGCAGCTTGCAGTGGACAGAGGCATCCATCCAGCTTGTATGACACAGCCGAGTGTGACAGAGAGCATGACAACACCCCTCCGCCACCTATCACCGCTACCGCTGCCATCGCGATAATCATCAAATAGGTCATAGCAAACATGCACTCCTCTCCTCCTCTCCTCTTTTTTTCCCTTTTGTCCTTGTTGCCCTCCGCTGTACCCCACGACTTCCTCTTTCGGTTAATAATCTGTTGTGAGAGAGATGAGTCCTCCTAGTTCCGTGATTCACTGGCCAGGAATCCTTGTAAAATCAGGGCGCCGTGCATTTGCCAGTTTCCAGAAATTGTAAGAACTTTATGGTTTATAGTTTTTTATTATCCCTCGGCAGGAATGAAAAGGGTGCTGAGAGGGGAGGGTCCGGGGGTAGTGGTGGTGGTGGAGGGGTGCTGGGTGGATTAAAACTGGAGGGATTAGCACCATACTTTAAGATAAATCTTTTTTAATGTGAAACCTCATCCCCGCTCATTCTGGGGTAACCACTCTTATTAACTGCTTTTCTATCACTCCCTTTTGTGCGGCCTATTTCTTTTTTTTTTTTTTTTTCTTTTTCGCTCAGCAACTTTAAGTACAGGCTTTTTGGACGCGGCCGTGCACCGCCAACTCTGCCAGTTACACAAACAACGTCCCTTTTTAAGCTTTTAAACACAGAACAATGGCAGAGCACATAGCTGCGCACATTAATGCTTTTGTATATGGGAGGGTAAGAAGAGGAAGAAAAAAAAAACAGCAAAGAAAGCAGAGAAGAAAAGAGATAAGCAGAGCTTGGCTGCGCTGCCCCTCCATCCCTCTGTCTCTCTCTTTTTCCTCTCTTTCTCTCTTTCACTCTATCTCTGTGAAAAAAACAAAAAGAATCTCTCTTTCCATCATCAAATCCAGCCTGATCTGTATGTGTCGGGAGGCTAAACAGACAAACATCATATTCTCAGTCTCCAGACTCTAATTGACTGAACAAGGATTGGTCACACTTTTAAGAAGCGTTCCATAATGGATTTCCATGTTTGTGCCTCTTTTAACTGGCAGCGCGAATGGAAGGCATAAATGTTGTCTTTATTACCGAAAACAACAGCCCCTCTCTCTTTCCGCCTCTCTCTATCTCTCTCTGTATCTTTTTTTTTTCTCTCGCCGTAAAAGATGATTTCAGTGCGACGGTCGGCATTCATTGCAAGGTCAACGCTGCCTGACAGATGACAAACGATCTCAAGATGGCCACATCATCTGTCCTGTAGTTGTTGGGCGCAAAAAAGAGATGAATGCCTCTATTTTTTTTTCTTTATTCTTCTCCACTTCTTTAATTTCATTATCACATCATGGGATGAGGAGGGGGGGGGGGGGTACATACAGATCGACAAAAAAACAGCCACCTGATTATCCGTGGCATCGGCTAGAAGTGCTTCCAGGCCAAAAGCAAACGAGGGGGGG
>JAATJX010004403.1:0-11919 GCA_028641955.1 Protonibea diacanthus | reverse complement strand
TGATTCCTAATAATGTTCCCTAGAGGAAGCATATATAAACTGAATAGAAGTGGTCCTAGTACAGAACCTTGTGGAACGCCGTGACAAACTTTAGTGTGCATGGAGGATTCATCATTGACGTGAACAAACTGAGATCGATCTAAGAAATATGACTTAAACCAGCTTAGGGCGGTTCCTTTGATACCAACTTGATGCTCCAGTCTATGTAAGAGAATTTGATGGTCAATGGTGTCAAATGCGGCACTAAGATCTAACAGGACAAGTACAGAGATGAGTCCTTTGTCTGATGCCATTAGGATGTCATTTGTGACTTTGACTAGTGCGGTCTCCGTGCTATGATGCACTCTAAATCCTGACTGAAAATCCTCAAATAAACTGTTCTTATGGAGAAAGTCACACAGCTGATTGGCTACAGCTTTCTCAAGTATCTTAGAGAGAAATGGAAGGTTTGATATTGGTCTGTAATTGGCTAAAACCTCTGGGTCTAGGGTGGGCTTTTTAAGAAGAGAATTACCACTACTTTAAAGCACTGTGGTACATATCCTGATAATAAAGACAGATTAATCATATCCAATAAAGAAGGGCTGACTAGAGGTAAGACATCCTTGACCAGCCTGGTTGGGATGGGGTCTAAGAGACAGGTTGAAAGGCTTAGATGAAGAAATTATTGTAGTTATTTGATGAAGGTCAATGGGAGAAAAACAGTCTAAATATATATCAGGTTTTACAGCTGTTTCCAAGATTGCTGTATAAGAATGCAGATCAGTGCCTGTCGAAGGCAAGGTGTGATGAATTTTGTCTCTAATAGTTATAATTTTATCATTAAAGAAGCTCATGAAGTCATTACTAGTTAGACCTAAAGGAATAGATGGGTCAATAGAGCTGCAGTTCTCTGTTAGCCCGGCTACAGTGCTGAAGAGAAACCTGGGGTTGTTCTTATTTTCCTCTATTAATGAAGAGTAATAGGCTGTTCTGGCATTACGGAGAGCCTTCCTGTAAGTTTTAAGATTATCCTGCCAGACTAAACGAGATTCTTCCAGTTTAGTGGCACGCCATTTATGTTCAGAATTACGTGCCACCTCTGTTTAATTATCTTCTTTTTCAGAGGTGCAATAGAGTCGAGAGTTGTCTGTAATGAGCCTGTAGTACTGTCAACAAGATGATCTATTTGTGAGGGGCTAAAGGAAGCAGACAAGTCCTCTGCTACATTGAGACATGGCATTGAATACAATACTGAAGGAATCACTTCCTTAAATTTGGCTACAGCATTTTCAGATAAACATCTGTGTTATGTCTCGTCAAGTGTGTTGAAATGTTCATGTTCAGTGTTTTGTTTTCAGCATTTCCTGTTTTATTTTTTGTACTCACCTTCCCTCTCGTTTCAGACCCTGACTTCCTCCCTTTGTGTGTTTTCCCGCCTTTGGAATTGTTTGCCCCGCCCCTGATTGGTTTCACCTGTTTGCACTCCCCTCATGTATAAATAGTCCTCACATCCCCTTGTCTTTGTTAGTTCATCTTGTTCATGTTCATGGTAGAGTTTGTCGAGTGTGACCATCCAGAAACCTTGGATTGAGAGCCCGGAGACCGCTTGTCCTTTGATCCTCTTTTGAGAGCGCCTTTTGTTGTTTTTTGCATCCTCCTTGAGAGCATCTTTTGTTTGGTTTTTTGCATCCTCCTTGAGAGCATCTTTTGTTTGGTTTTTTGCATCCTCCTTGAGAGCGTCTTTTGTTTGGTTCTGGACAATAAATATCTTTTTTTGATTACCCGTATTGGAGTCGTGCTGTTGAGTTCCTCAGAACTGCCTCAGGTCGTGACAATCTGCTGTAGGAGTTTCTGCAAAAAGGCTTATAGTCCAGTAATATGAACTCGAAGGTTATTAAAAAATGGTCAGATAGAAGAGGATTCTGTGGAAAGACTATTAGATGATCAATTTCAATGGCATATGAAAGAACAAGATCAAGAGTGTGGTTCAGACAATGAGTCGGTTTATTTACACTCTGACAGAAGCCAATTGAATCTAATGAAGAGATAAACGCAGTACTAAGACTATCATTGTGGTTGTCCACATGAATATTAAAATCACCTACAATAATTACTTTATCTGTTTTGAGGATCAAGCCTGATGCAAATTCTGCAAATTCGGATAAAAATTCAGAGTAAGGGCCAGGAGCTTGATATACTGTAACAAATAGAATTGGCTGTAATGTTTTCCAAGTTGGGTGAGTGAGGCTAAGGACAAGACTTTCAAATGAATTATACTGGTACTGGTACTGGACCGGTACTACGAGGAATATGAGTATTACAATGACTGGGAGGAGTGGATTCATTTAAGCTAACATATTCATCCTCCTGCAGCCATGTTTCAGTAAGACAAAATAAATCAATATCATAATCAGATATTAATTCATTGACTAAAACAGCTTTAGAGGACAAGGACCTGATATTCAAGAGTCCACATTTAATTCTCTTATTTTGGACCGTTGGAGATGTTGATTTAATTTTTTTTTTATTTAGTTTTTATGATGAACTCCTCTTCTGTTTGTTTTATCTTTAAATAATGTAGGTGGACGGGGGACAGACACAGTCTCTATACTAAAGGACTGGGTGGGCAGCTGCTCTAATGGAGGCGCAGAGAAGCGTGTAAGACTGCAGCTCTGCTTCCTGGTCTCAACTCTGGGTTGTCACGGTTTGGGTCGACTAATAAACTTGGCCATATTTCTAGATATGAGAGCTGCTCCATCCAAAGTGGGATGGATGCCGTCTCTCCTAATCAGACCAGGTTTTCCCCAGAAAGGTGTCCAATTATCTATGAAGCCCACATCGTTTGCTGGACACCACCTCGACAGCCAGCGGTGAAATGACGACATGCGGCTATACATGTCATCACTGGTCACATTGGGCAGGGGTCCAGAGAAAACTACGGAGTCCGACATCGTTTTGGCGTATGCGCACACCGAAGAAACATTAATTTTAGTGACCTCCGATTGGCGACGTGGATAACAATCTTACTGTATCTACGTTTAGCTTTAGCCAGCAGTTTCAAATTTGACTCGATGTCGCCCGCTCTGGCCCCGGGATGCATTTGACTATGACCCCCGGTGTCGCTAACTTCACGTTTCGTAAAATGGAGCTGCCAATGACCAGAGTTGGCTTCTCAGCGGGTGTGTCGCTGAGTGGGGAATATCTGTTTGAAACGTGGAGCGGTTGGTGGTGTACCGTGGGCTTCAGTTTGGGGCTATGCCTCTTTCGGACAGTCACCCAGCCTCCCGGCTGCTCGGGATCTACCGGGGGACGGCTAGCTGAAGCTACCTTCGGTGGTACCGCACCGGCTACAGGGGACTGGCTAACTATAGCAGCTACTGACTGTTCGGTGGTGCGGTACTGTGCCTCTAACTCACTCGCCTCCAAAGCTACAAATAAACTTATTACAAGTACCATTATCGCTAAAGGAGGACGAGGAGTAACTGAACATGAGGCACACAGGGCAGGAGAGAGCAGGAGAGGAGAGAGCAGGAGAAGAGAGAGCAGGAGAGCAGAGAGAAGCCATTGCTATAGTTATGGAAGTTAGTGTGACTAACAGAAACTGGGAAAACTATCGTGTTTTGGTTGCTAGAGTTAAGAAACTTGTTCGTGCACAAACAGAACAAGTGTAAGGATAGTGTAGAGTTATGTAGATAGTCACTGATGTGAAAAATATACGAAAATCTGTTTAGGTGAGCAGAGCAGAGAGCACCGTGGCAGTAACACCGATAACCGGAAGTGACAGAATTGCGCTTACCGTAAAGCACGTCGCTGTTTATGGGATTTCTAAGCGTCAGATGTTTTAATCATTCTGGTAAACAGGGTGCATGTCTGGACTGGAGGTTGCCAGGAAGAATTTAACTCCCACGTATTGGTCTTGGTATTTTGTGCAGCTGTAAGCAGATTCACCTTCTGACAGTTGTAACCTCAACCTGAATTAGATTAGGCCCGGTTCTACCAGGTGAAAAGCATAACTTGTACCCACAGTTTGATCTTTTGCACACTGAGTTGACATTATAAATACAAAGCATAGTGGTGGTAAATAAATACTACATCATAAGACATGAGAGGCACCTGAACACTTTCTTCGCTTCTGATTGATTTCAAGTCAAGCATGTCATATACAAATAAAACTCTATCTAAATTACGCTGAATGATTTCAGAGTCACTGAATCGGTTTGACACTGTTTATTGTATAAACAAGGGACATGGAGTGCATGTGGGAACAAAAAGAGTTTGATGTGGTGAGAGGATGGCAGAGGAGGTTTTCCTGAAGCATGCAGAGAAATCACAACATAAATCACAGAGAAGCCAAGTTACAAAAGAGTCTGAGAAGGAGAGAGTTTTTTATACTACAGCAGTTGATTGGTGAATGAGGAGTCATTGATACAACGTCCGTATGTATATTGTCTTTGAGAGAGACAGACTGACAGAAACACAGGAAGGGGAAAACGACAGGAAAAACGCATTCAAAACATATTCAAAACACATAAAAGAAAATAAATACCACTAAGTACAGTAACTGCTGGCTAAATAAGCACAAAAATTTAAATAACCATTTAACTTAGTCTACCATAAATGCCTCAAAAACTGTACTTTATGCTATTACATATGACATTTTAGTAAATCACTACTACTTCAAATCTGTGCAATACCTGAGTAATGAAACAACAGTGTAAAGCACTTCATCTTTGCACAATTTGCATGTCCCCCTTTTTTGTTTCAAACACTCCATTTGCAAATATTTAGTGAAAAATCTCAATATCTGGCAAATAACTATCCAGTACACCAGTAATCATTAGTCCATATCTTTGAATAGAAGGGGTGTTGCTCACAGCAAGAGCCACTGTGGTCTCGAACAACCTTTCCTGAATCAGACTTTGGTGGCACTGCAAGAGTCAGTCCACTGGTCCTGTTGTGGCTGTAGACTTATGAGACCTGTCCTGAAAGCATCTATAGGAGGGGAACAGAGGCAGGGACAGAAGCCTGTCCAGTGTCAAGTGATCCAGGGTACATGGGGAGTGAAACAGAGAATGACATATACTGGGGGAGAGTATCCAAAGGGTGTTGAGGTACAGATTGGCTCACTGAGGTAGCAGTAGCAGTAAGTAGTTCATTCATATGACTGCATTCTGACTGAGACAATGTTATGCAGGCCAGTTTTAAGGAGAGCAAGCTGAAAGCTGAAAAGCCGAAACCTCATTCAAAAGGAGAAGTTGTGAATGAGTGCCTTCTTGTGTATTTATTAAGGAGTCATTTTGTCTGAAAGCACTGTATTACAGATTACTGATATGCACTGTACTGCATGTACCGATATATTAATGGAACACTGAAAGATGTTTTTTTCTCTGATCAGCTTATAGACAAACATAACATATTGCCCAACTAGCTGTTTTTCTGCAAGTTTTTGTTTGAGCATGTTTTGAACAAAAGAGAAACGTCATTTGAAAAAGTTGATCACCAGCCAGTTTTCCCACAAGCAAGGGAATTAGTTGTTAATGTAGTGTACCATTGTAACCACTGTACAGTCCCTGATTATCAACAATGTAGCTATACCTGTTTAATTTGACCAGCTGCCAGTTCAAACATAGTGACTGATCAACATCATGTCAACATCACGTCGGAACACAGAGATCTTGTGATGGCTGAGTCATGGAGATGACATGAAAACCTGTCCTGACACTCAAATGGCTGATTTTCTTTCATAATAGACACTCTTATCTATTATCTATCAAAGCTCATGTGACGTGCAATGGCTGAGTTGTGCAAGCAACGTAGCTGCTGAAAGAGGAGTTCACAGGGGCAGCTGCTGGCATGAGCGAGCTATGCGATTGCTTGGAGCCACACATTGACTTGAGTCAGTTGACTGACTCACTGGACCAGGGGCTACCAACTCTCATGCAATGAGACCTTTGTATCCTCTCATGCCACACAAATCCAAACAAATCCTCTTTTTCTAGGCTGATGTTCTAGTTTAATAACAACTAGTTTAATTGTTTTATGGATAAAATGATCCTGCAGGATCCACAGTCTGTAAACTATTTGTTTTTTCCTTTATTTACTTCTTACATAATGCTACAGTTGTTATTTGTCAGCTCTCAAAGAGGGTTAGCAGTGTGTGCAATTTGTTTTTTAGGGTCACACATGAAATCTTGCTTAGGGCCACTAAACGCCAAAGGCAATTCATGTGTCCATAGGTTGCTGAGGTACAGATTGGTTCACTGGTGTTTCAAATGTACTCATGGCTTTAGTCAATTATAATGAATAACAGCTTGATCCAATCCAAGAGTTTGTTAAAAGACCCTTGTCATCTGAGGAGACAACTTTGTCCAGTCCAATCAGGGTCAAGTTCCTTTCTGTGTCATAATTCATCCATACCAGACCCCCGTGCTGATCAGGTTTAGACTTCATGTTTGTTGAGGTAGTAGTAGCAGTAAGTCATACATTTACAAAACTGCATTCTGCATTACCAAGTACCCCTCAAAGCTGAATGTCAAGCTCCTCAGCTGTCTCACAATTTTGCCAAAGAACAGAGCCGCAATAAAGAACGGTACAATCATCCCATCCAACACAGTTTTGGCACTCATTCTGTTTTCACTGATGTAAACCTGTGTTCCTTTGAGTTTCTTGGCCTGTGATAGTATCATCTACTTGTTCTTGTAGTGCAGGAGTTTTACTACAATCCGTCTCAGTTTTAATTCAACTTCACTTCACAGTCGCTCCCAATTTATTAGCCTGTATTTCTTGTACCTTCATTTCTGATGTTTCCCAGGTTTCACCTTCGTCCTCAGGGACACTTTCAATAATGACTAATAATAATACTCTGTGATTTATTTTCCAAGAAGTCCATCTTTTTCATGATGTCACTTTGTCACTTTTATCTATTTTCTCATTAGCATGGAAAAGTTTATTTTCCAATATGCCAGAGTGTCATCTAGATAAAACTACGACCATTCATATTTTTCTGTCTGATACCCACTTTAGAACCAGCATTTATGCTGCTTGAGTGTTGATGAAGCGGAGCTCTAGTATTTAGATGCTGTGGTCATCTCTACTTCAACCAGTGGTCAGTGGTCTGTGGTCATGCTGTGCAGAGTAGTAGGTGGGGCTGGAGCCTATCCCAGCTAACTTTGGACGAGGGACGAGTACATCCTGTTGTCAGTTCATCACAGGGCAAATAGAAACAATCATCTACGGCCAATTTCCACACCAATTTACCCAAGCAAAATAATTTGTATTTGCTTGGGAACCTCATGCGTATGTTAGAGACACTGATAATCATCATAATTTACAGGCATGTTAGTGTGTTTTCTGTACCCTTCCAGGAAAACATAACCATGTGGGGTGTTCCTGGCCTGCAGTGGTCAGAACCTAACAGCATTAACATTATTTATACACTGAACAAAAATATAAATGCAACACTTTTGTTTTTGCTCTCATTTTTTGAACTCAAAGATCTAAAACATTTTCTATAAACACAAAATAACCATTTCTCTCAAATATTGTTCACAAATCTGTCTAAATCTGTGATAGTGAGCACTTCTCTTTTGCCGAGATAATCCATCCCACCTCTCAGGTGTGGCATATCAAGATGCTGATTAGACAGCATGATTATTGCACAGGTGTGCCTTAGGCTGGCCACAATAAAAGGCCACTCTAAAATGTTCAGTTTTATCACAGCACAATGCCACAGATGTCGCAAGTTTGGGGGAGCGTGCAATTGGCATGCTGACAGCAGGAATGTCCACTAGAGCTGTTGCCTGTGAATTGAATGTTCATTTCCCTATCATAAGCCGTCTCCAAAAGGTGTTTCAGAGAATTTGGCAGTACATCCAACCAGCCTCACAACCGCAGACCATGTGTAACCACACCAGCCCAGGACCTCCACATCCAGCATGTTCACCTCCAAGATCGTCTGAGACCAGCCACTCGGACAGCTGCTGCAACAATGGGTTTGCATAACCAAAGAATTTCTGCACAAACGGTCAGAAACTATCTCAGGGAAGCTCATTTACATGCTTGTGTCCTCATCTGGGTCTCGACCTGGTTCCAGTTCGTCGTCATAACCGACTTGAGTGGGCAAATGCTCACATTCAATGGTGTCTGGCACGTTGGAGAGGTGTTCTCTTCACAGATGAATCCCGGTTTTCACTGTTCAGGGCAGACAGTGTGTGTGGCATCGTGTGGATGAGCAGTTTTCTGATGTCAGTGTTGTAGATCGAGTGGCCCATGGTGGCGGGCAGACGTATGTTATGGACGATGTTTCTCTCTGCTGTCACTCTAGCGCTGACGTCACTCTAGCAGGCGCAATACACACCCTTTAGAATATGAGTAAAAATCTCTTCAACTTTAAGCTTTGACATTTTAAAAACGGTAAAAGATTTTTAAAAGTTGAGTACAAGGTTAAAAGTTTAAGATCTTTTGTACAATTTGGAGTTTGAAGTCTGTAGTAGAAAGTATGCAGAAGCAGTAGTAGTTTAAAGTGCAGTGGGTCTGTAGAATGATTTGAAGAGTTCCAATGCATTCTAATGGGGGGAAATTTGTAGAAAAAGTGGAATAATTTGTACAGTATCAATAGTAGAGATTTATAAAGTAGTAGCTCCATTGTCTTGAATGAGCTGCATCTGGTGATATAATTTTTTGTTGTTTGTTTGTGTTGTTTGTAGGACTCTGGGCAGCCACACTAAATGATGCCAAGGTTTCTGCAATGCTGGGTAGACAGGTGAGGGACCATATATGGCCATGATACCCAGCTATACTGTATATAAGCCGTGATCCATTTGATCACTTCCAAGTTGCAGGTGAGTTTGTAAACTGCCTTCAGGACATCCGCAAGTGAATGTCACAAGATTTTCTGCAGCTAAATGCAGAAAAAACAAGACGTTTTGGTCATTGGTCAAGACCTGACCAATGACCAAAACGTCTTGTGTTTGTAAAAAGTGATTGCTCATAATGACTGTACAGTTTTATGTTTGGATTCAGTTTCTTTTCAGAAACAGTCTGAAAACCACATCCTACTCCGCACCAGCCAGCCAAAGTTCAAGAAGTCAGTGCGGACAAGCTAGTGGGGGATTATTAGCATACTAATACAAATGTTTACATCATAAACAACTGAAATACAAGTACCGTGTGCACCTCTTGGATCAAAGTTGCATTGGGGCTGCAGGCCTTCTCTTAATAGTAGAGATTTGTAAAGTAGTAGCATTGTCCTGAATGAGCTGCATCTGGTGATATAATTTTTTATGTTTGTAGGACTCTGGGCAGCCACACTAAATGATGCCAAGGTTTCTGCAATGCTGGGTTATGTCTTGACCAATGACCAAAATCTCTTGTTTTATCTGCATTTAGCTGCAGAAAATCTTGTGACATTCACTTGTGGATGTCCTGAAGGCAGTTTATAAAGTTACCTGCAACTTGGAAGTGATCAGATGGATCACGGCTTAGATATAGCTGGGTATCATCTGCATAAAAATGGAAATTGATGTTGTGTTTCCCTATAATGTGACCTAGAGGAAGCATGTAGATGGAGAAAAGAATTGGACCTACTACTGAGCCTTGAGGTACGCCACAGTGAATAACATTTGTAGAGGACCTGGCTTCAGCAATTCCCACAGTGATTCGCCTGTCTTTTAGATAAGACTTAAACCACTTGATTGCTGTGTCACTGATATCCACTCAGGATTCTAGATGGTCCAGGAGGATCTCATGGTCAATTGTGTCAAATGCTGCACTTAAATCTAAGAGAACCAGAATAGATGTATGACAGTCCAGTGTTATTGGTGGATCTAAGAAGACGTTTTTTCTTTTTTGACTTTTTCAAAGTGTCAGTTTTAGGCTGCAAATCAAAGTCAAAGAAGTTACCATATATGGTCCCTCACTCACCTAGGGTAAAGAAAATTCCAAAAAATATGAGGCCAGTAGAGGCCATAGCAACTCTACCTGTAACATAGCCTGACATTTGCTGATTAGCTGAAGAAAGTCGCACGATTCGGCTCCTTCACTGACAGTTGTGGCGTTTTAAAGCCTGTGGAAGTTACATATGATTCCTTGCCCATTAACACTGAATCTAATGACTGTGTTTGTAAAAAGTGATTGCTCATACTGACTGTACAGCTTTATGTTTGGATTCAGTTTCTTTTCAGAAGGAGACCACATCCTACTCCGCGCCAGGCAAAGTTCAAGGAGGCAGTGCGGAACAAGGTAGTGGGGGAAAAAAAAGTAAATATTGAACTTATAGTACACTCACTGAGTACCCAAACACTCAGTGTATGTTTGTGTCTAGGGGAGTTTAACAGTGGCTGCATACATTTGCTGATGGTTTATTAGTACATCACAACCCTTTTTCTTGACTTTGAATATATCATACAGGTTTCTTACCTTATGGTGTCATTCCTAAAGCAGGCATAATTTACTTTTAATTATCTGCATTTTTAATTTATAAAGCTTGATAATATGATATTTGATTACAGAAGTGTAATCTTAAAACATTATGAATGCATCCTAATGCACTATGAATGCCCCCATAATGCAATACAAGGCACTGCCCAACTGTGCAAAAATGTGAAACATTTGTAGAATTCTCTCTGCTTGCAAGATGTGTAAATAGGATTAAAATGTATAATGGGATAATCTGGGTGGACTGTTCAAACACAGGTACAAAAAATATCATAAATTGGAGCTCCGTTTCACTCAGGTGTGCAAGGTCAAGGGCCCAGGTATTGTGCATTATGGTAAACCGGTGAAGCCTTATTGATCAGAGAATTGTCATCATAAAAATATAAATACAATATTGTGCTAAAAATGAATGTGCTTCTCCTTTGAATTATCCCACATTAAAAAATGGTGGCAGTGTCTTCTTTGTCAGTTCAAAGAGGAGTATGCTTTATCAACAAAAACAGAAAAACACTACTGAAGGCTAATGGCACCAGCTCAGCAAAAGAAGATGGCTCTAACCCGCCAGAGCTGCCATACATTAACAGAGTAGATGATGGTATTCATGCCATCATCTTATGGATGATTCAGATGATGATGATATTGACTGGGTTATCACCTGCAGTGCATCATTCAGCAGCTAAAGGAGGACATTTTTCAAATCCATATTACACCTGAGTTCTTACAATATTTTGGTTGATGAAAAACAAGTTTGGCAAAAACAAAATGGCAGATTGGATACTTGGCACTTACACCTGAGTTGTTTCACTTCAGAAGATGTTTAATAATGGTGGTCTGAAGGCCAGTAAGGAAAATACACATCTGAAGAAAACAGTTCATAATGTTAAGTAAGTTTTCATTAAAAAAAAAATCTATAAGTTGTCGTTAAAACAGGACGTTGGAAATGGATCTATGAAGCAGGTCATGGGTTTTAATAGGAAAAATAACAAGCACCATCAACCATACAGTATTTCCCCTGTGTTTCCTCACATAAAAACAAAAGTTCTGAGGTATTAAGAGTCACGTTGGGTTGACCATGATCATTTAAATTTTTATTGTGTATTTTATTGTGAAATGGATGGACTACAAATTCATCAATTTGTAGACATACTGCTAGGCTTTTAAAAACAAAACAAAACAAAACAAACAAGGTTACACACACACACACAATGACTCACATACTGGCATGCAAGTCCAAGAGAAAGACAAATATCAAATATGTGAAATAGATATATGATATATAAGTGCCAGCTGAGGTCATTGTTGTTTAAAAACTTACTGCTGAGAAAAATCAGCATCTGTTCAGCTCCTGTACCCTTGCTGTGTGCATGTATTGATTCCTTACTGCAAGTAAAACTTATGTATTCGCTCATCCTTAATAAATAGGTAGATAAGCTGATGGTAGTAGTACTGATGATATGATGGTTATGTTATTGTAACTAAACAGTATATAATAATAATAATAAT
>JAATJX010004363.1:0-14393 GCA_028641955.1 Protonibea diacanthus | reverse complement strand
TATCAAGTTCTTTTCGTTTAAATTGTTTTGATCATTCTTTACTGGAGTGGGGTCTAACGTTTATTCTGACTCCCAGAATAATACGTAGGGATGATCTACGTAAAGACATATATAATTACCACCGTCGTTTTAAACTAACTGATTATTTTCATAATGTTCCAGAAAATAACCAAACGACTTTTTTAACGGGAGGTTCAACTTGGGAACCACCCATGGAAGCTTTAGATCCGGGGATACAGGCTCTGATCAATAAAGATTTAGATTTTTATTATAGATTTCAAATAAATTCTAATCATAAAAGTAATATTAATAAAGAGGAAAAATTAAGTTTAAAAGAATTAATGAATAATCAAAATATTATAATCAAATGTGCAGATAAAGGTGGGCAGATAGTAATACAAGATAGAACGAATTATATAAAAGAAGCATATAGGCAATTAAATGATTAAGTTTATTATAAATTATTATCACAACCTTTATATAGAGAAACACAAATAATAATACATAATAAAATTGACCAACTTTATAATGAAAAATTTATTACACGTAAACAGAAATCTTATTTGAAGGAGCCTGTTGAACCTAAACAAAGAACATTCTATCTCCTCCCGAAAATTCACAAACCCCCAGATTCCTGGCCAGAACCTTATGTAATATCAAGTGGCCGCCCAATAGTTAGTGACTGTGAGTCAGAATCCTATAATATTACTAGATATATCGACTATTTCTTGAATCCATTATCACATAAACACCGTAGTTTATATTAAAGATACATATGACTTTATAGATAAAATAAATAAACTGATTATTCCAATACATAGTTATGTGTTTACTATAGATATAGACTCTTTGTATACTAATATAGATACCTCCTTAGGTCTTAGGGCAGGAGAGAATATGTTTCAGTTATTTCCAGACCCCTCCCGTCCAGATAAGATTTTACTGGAATTATTAGAGATCACTTTAACCAGAAATGACTTTGAATTCGAGGGCAAGTCTTTCTTACAACTTTCAGGATGTGCAATGGGCCGTAAATATTCCCCAGCATACGCGGATATATACATGGCGAACTGGGAGGAAACAGCTCTACATAATTGCCCTAAACAACCTTTAATTTATTTAAGATACCTAGATGATATATTTGGTATTTGGAATTATTCCCTAAAAGATTTTGAAGACTTTATATCTATCCTAAATAACCATCATAAAAAAATAACATTGAAGTATAATATAAATAAATTCAAAGTCGCATTCTTAGACACACAGGTGTTTTTTCATAATTATAGAGATAATACAAAACAAATAGCAACTAAGGTCTTTTTTAAGGAGACAGACAGACATGCTCTCCTACACAAAACAAGTTATCATCCGAAGCATACTTTCAGAGGGATTATCAAATCTCAGCTAATCAGGTTTCGCCGTATTTGCACTAAGAAAGAAGATGTTGAGGAAGCCACCTCCATCTTATTTACCACATTACGTAAAAGAGGATATTCAAGCAGATACCTTAGATATATTAAAAATGAAGTGCAACAAATCTTCAATAATACTAGAGTCTATGAGAAAAAGTCAGTCTTGGATTCGAAGATTATTCCATTCACTGTCCCGTTCTCTCATCATTTAAGTTTTTTACAGAATAACTTTAAACAACATTTTCAACAAGCTCAGGAATCTATTCCCAGCTTACAAGAATATAGATTAATTGTGGCCATAAACGTAATAAAAATTTAAAGGATTTGCTTGTAAGAGCATCACTCACAACCAAAAGGATTAAATACCAAATTTAAAAATCAGGTGTTTATAGAAAATAGATATACAAACCAAGGGCTGCCAATAAAAGGAAAATTTACTGAAGATACAAAAAATGTGATTTATGCTATAGAGTGCACACAGTGTAGAAAAATTTACATTGGGGCAACTAGTAATTCCATTAGAGTACGCTTTTATCAACACACATATCATTTAAGGAAACAAAACAAATTAACAGTACTTTATGAACATTTCAAGGACCATGGAATCGAAAACTATGTGGTATATGGGCTGGAATCAGACAATCGATGGACTAACCTAGAGAGGAAAAAAAGAGAGAGATATTGGATCAATAAATTACAAACAATGAATCCTTTTGGATTGAATGAGAAATTTGCTACGAAGAAAAATAGAGATAAAACACAGCAAATGCTCCTTTTTCCTGTAATAGAATTCCGTTTAAAACTGAACGAGCTTATTCCTCTCTCCCTGAGAAGGAATACAAACGAAACTATCTTATCTCTAATTCCTCTTTCTCATTCCTCCTTCTCCCACCCCTCCCTATTCTACTCTCTTCTTCTCTCCCAAACGCATCTCTCAGTATGGTTGAGCTAGTGCATATACTTAATTACAACTGTAATACTATTAGAATGTGACGGACATTTATCTATAATTATACTGGTTGGTGTTATGGATAATGGTTAACTTTAATTGAATTAAATTAATTAGATCTTCACTAATATAATGGTTTTATTTAGTTTTAGACCCCGCTCCAGTAAATTACTTTTTCTGTTTTTTTCTCTATCAACCGTGTAATCATATTTATATCCTTAAATCATGTATGGGGTGTTGAACTGTTGAGCAACTTCCCCCTTGATTTTTCCCTAAATTCAACCTCTCGGGTGCTTAAAAACACAGCTTTATCTCAAAATAAACATAAAAAATCCTCCCTTATTATATCCCCCGACCCTAAGATTGATTAGTGTTAACCTTAATTTCTACCTTACAATTAAACTGTTTACCCCAGGGGCCTAGTTCTGTTTGGTTTTTTCTTAACCCGGACCTTAGTAAGTTGCCTTAATTTTTCTTGATTATAGCCCTCCCCAGTATCTTTTCCTAATCCTAATTTTTACCCTTATAATCATAATTTATATTTTATAATTCCCTTCCCCAATAATCTCTATCTTAACCTAACCCCAGAGAGTTACTTAAATTCACAACCAAAAAAATCATTTTGCTTTATCACAGCTCCTTTCATTATTCCCCTTTTTACACCTAATTTTAATTCTTACTTTACAAGGAAAATTATACGTTAAGCAGAACATCTTTTTTTAGGTTTCTCACCTAAACTTAACCTTAATTCCTACCTGACGATTATAATTTTTATTCTAGGACCCCTGTTTTGTTTTTGGGTTTTTTTCTCCTAACCCTTACCCCCAAGTCTAGCGCCAAAGGCTGCAGCAATGATGACAAGAAAGGGCCTTTTACAGACTTTAATTGTTTCTCAACAAGACTCACCTAGCCTTGTGCTGATGAACAATAACAAAAAACTAGCAGAGGACACCTTCAAGTGAACTTAAGATAGCTATGACTGAGCAAAAACAAGCAAACAAATATATATGTTGCGGGCTACAGTGGAGGCTGACTCCTGTTCAGCTGCCTCTTGGTCTTCATCTTGCGGGGTGTTGGGGGACTTGCATCCTCAACAATCTCATTGGAATTTTCCAACTCCCGTCGACGACGCCGTATGGTAAAGTATGTGAGGCAAGCGGGGATCCCAATGAGTACCACAGCGCCCGTCACAGATCCTGCAATAATTTCCACCGATGGAGGTCGTGGTATGTTAACTTTCAGGATGCACGTCTCCTGACCGACACGATTGATTGCAACACATTTGTAACTTCCTGCATCGCTCTCGCTGAAATCTGGAATGGTGAGTGTGCCTGCCGTTTGATCCAACACTGCCAAGGAGGATAGGAGTTCCCAGGGTGGCAATCTTGACCAGTGGTACCGGATAGGTGCTGCACCTTCCTCAGACCCACAATGTAGCACTTTGGTTTTGCCAAACTCTCCGTCCCCCTCAGTGTAATAACACTTGGGCTTTGATGGCCGTTCCAGCACTCTGAGGACTGCCTTGATGCTTTGGATGCCTGGAACCTTCTTAACCTGGCAATAGTAGATGCCGGTGTCTTTGCGAGTCAGCTGCGAAAGATGAATGGCGGCATCTCCTTGCTGAGGCTCCTGTGCGTCAAAGTAGACTCGTCCCTTTAGAGGTTCATAAAGATTGTCATAGGTATGCCCAGCTGTATACCAGAGGAACTCTGCCTTTTCCATTGGGTGGCGTATGGACTTCACGCTCCATTTGATCTCCAACATTCCTTCATCCTCCGGGCCAGTGGTGAAGAAGCAGTCGAGCTTCACATTCTCTCCCACGGCCTTCTCCACAATCTTGTTGTTGCTGGTGTTGATTTCCAGCCCTTTAGCCGTTAGGGCTATGATTAGAAGTCGGAAGAACTGCTTGTCCATGGTAGCATGTGTCTTACAGACAGAATTGCCTCTTATACCTAAAAAAAAAAACACAATGGTAATAGGTGTGAACTTGGAAGCACACGGCCTGCTTCCAAATTCCTATCAATTGCGCTAGCATTAGCCCGCTAATTAGCACTGTTTCAAACACTGGCAAAAGTAAGCAATGCAACCATGACTTGCTATTCCCCACTTGGTTCGGATGTCAAGGTGACCGATGTAGCTTACCTGCACCTCCAAATGCACCTCGGACACCACTAGCGGCGGGAACCGTGTTGTCTCTGCTGCTGCTGCTGCTGCTGTTTCTGCTGCTCAGCTTTTTTTGCTTTGGCCAACTTCCTGTTGACCCAGGAAGTGAAAAACTTGACTCCAGGTAATAAGGTGAGAAGGTGGAAGATTCCACATTTTAACCTACAAGCAATTCCACATTTTCAACTATATGGAAGTCTTCCAACTTCTGCCTTTACAAGTTTGAAGTGTCCAGAATCTGGAAGCTGCCCCAAGCCTAAATTCCGCCATTAAGCCAGAATGTAGAAGGCTTCCAACTTCTGACCTTCCAAGTTGGAACTGTCCAGAATCCGGAAGCTTCCCCAAGCCTAAATACTGCCGTTAAGCGAGAATGTGGAAGGCTTCCAACTTCTGCCCTTACAAGTTGGAAGTGTCCAGAATCCGGAAGCTGCCCCAAGCCTAAATACTGCCGTTAAGCGAGAATGTGGAAGGCTTCCAACTTCTGCCCTTCCAAGTTGGAAGTGTCCAGAATCCAGAAGATGCCCCAAGTCTAATAACTGGAACCAACACGCACATGCAGTTGGCAAAAAAAGTACTTTATTATATTTGCAGAAAAGCAATACGGGTGTTCTCCCAACCCTGACATAATGAAAACTGAAAATCATGCACTTAATTAAACTGAAATTGTTCTTACATTCTATTATTTATGAACATAGTGTTAACAGAAAAAAATTACAAAACTGCTGTACATAATTCTTCCCAGCACTGTACATTTGGCAACTTATGTTTCAAAAAACAAACACTGAACTTAACTTCTTTCAACAGAGAATCAATTGGCCATGGCAGCCTTGGCTTCGGTGGCCTCAGCGGCCTCGGCCTCTGCGGCCTCGGCCACGGCCTCCTCGGCTCACAACTTTGGCCTCTTCAGCCTCTTTGGCTTCGGCCTTGGTGTCTTCAGCCTCTGCTACCTCTGTGGCCTCTGCCTCTGCGACCTCAGCCTCAGCGGCCTCTACAACCTCAGCCTCAGTGGCCTCTGCGCTTTCAGCCTCAGCTATTTCGGCATCTTCGGCCTCAGTGGCTTTGGCTTCTGCAGCCTTGGCAGCTTCAGCCTCTGCGGCCTCAGCAGCTTCAGCCTCAGCTGCTTCGGCCTCGGTGGCCTCGGCTTCTCCTTCTAGGAAGGAAGGAGAAGCCTCAGGGGGCCTCAGCTTGGGCGGGGTGGTCAGGACTCCATCGGTGGCCTCGAGCTGACAGGAAGGTGGCCTCCCATTGCTTTCTCTTGGCATGTTCAAGACAATACTGAATTCTTTGAGGCGTTGTTGGCTGTTGTCGTCGACCCTTTGGAGTGTCACTTGGATTTTGGAGGCCGTGGCTGTGGCTACTGTCGACATAAAGTCGGTCTCTGGCTTCTGCTTGGGAGAGGTAGAGGGGACAGGGCCAAAGAGCTTCCTCTTGAGCCGGGAATGACGCTGGCTCCTTATCGACAGCTCTTCGGAAGAGCATGAGCTGAGCGAGCTGGATTCAGGCTCGTCATCGTACACAGGCTCGTCGCCGTCTTCGCTGGTCTCGGAAGAGAGGGAGTAGCACGCCTCTTGTTCATCGCAGACTTTGGATTTGCGCTTTGCCTTGGCTTTAAGTTTTTCACGCATGAGCGCCTTCATCCGTAGCATGCGATTTTCATAAGCCAACTCTCTGGTGGGGAGCGCCACATAAAACCTTTCTGCAGTGGTGGGGTCATGACACATTGCCCGCGCTACCTTCCTCTTCTCCGTCTCTGACAAGTGCCACTCAGCCTGAGTGGCCACGCTGCTGCGGATCAAGTTAAAACTGACGGGGCCCTTGAGCCCGGCATCAGTCCATGCAAGATGGAGGAAGTTTGATGGTTTGGTTAACCTGCACCCCTGGACCGTGTGAAAGATATTGGCACTGTCCTTTCCTCTGGAGCAGCATTTTCCGTTGTGGAACCAGCGAAGCCAGCTGAATTCCATGCAGTTGAGCACCAGTGACGCCTGTCCGAAAGTCTTGACGGACTTGTGCTCATCCACCTGTCAGTGAGAGAGAGAGGGAATTATTGTAATTTGGTATGCTTCCAAATGATATGTTTCAAATTTGTGTACTAGGGAGCAAAAAAATTGAAGGCTTCCAAATTCTGCCCTTCCAAGTCAGAACTGTCCAGAATCTGGAAGCTGCCAAGCAGGGTCAGGCCTGGTTAGTACTTGGATGGGTGACCGCCTGGGAATACCAGGTGCTGTAAGCTTTTTTCACATGTTGGAAATGCATTCTTCATAAGTAACCATTCAGGTGATGTCTGACATGCATATATACAGTCTTTCTCAAAACCCTAGAGGCTTACGACCATACCACCCTGAATACGCCTGATCTTGTCTGATCTTGGAAACCAAGCAGGGTCAGGCCTGGTTAGTACTTGGATGGGTGACCGCCTGGGAATACCAGGTGCTGTAAGCTTTTTTCACATGTTGGAAAGTAACAAATGCATTCTTCATAAATAACCATTCTGGTGACATCTGACATGTATATATACAGGTCTTTCTTGAAACCCTGAGGCTTCACGGCCACTTACCACCTAGATCGCCCGATCTGCGTCTCTGTTCTCGAGCCAAACAGGTCCAGGCCTGAATTAGTACTTGGATGGGTGACACGCCTGGGAATACCAGGTGCTGTAAGCTTTTTCCGCATGTTGAAATGAGTTCTTCATAATATCAATTCTGGTGATGTCTGAGCATGCATATATACAGTCTTTCTTAAAACCCTAGAGGCTTACGGCCATACCACCACCCTAGTCCTTGATCTCGTCTGATCCTCGGAAGCCAAGCTTGAGGTCCAGGCCTAGTTAGTACTTGGATGGTGACCGCCTGGAGAAAATACCAGGTGCTGTAAGCTTTCACATGTTGGAAAGGTAACAAATGCGTTCTTCATAAATAACCATTCTGGTGATGTCTGACATGCGCATACGCTATGTGCGGTCTTTCTCAAACCTAGAACTGCATTCCACCTGAATCGCCCGATCGTCTGATCTCAGAAGCTAAGCAGGGTCGAGCCTGGTTAGTACTTGGATGGGTGACGCCTGGGAATACCAAGGTGCTGTAGCTTTTACATGTTGAAATGGATTCTTCATAAATAACCATTCTGGTGATGTCTGACATGCATATATACGGTCTTTCTTCGCCCTGAGGCTTACGGCCATATACCACCTGGGTCGCCGATCTGCGTCTGATCTCGGAAGCCAAGCGAAGTCAGGCCACAGATTAGTACTTGGATGGTGACCGCCTGGGAGCCACCAACTGTAAGCTTTCACATGTTGGAAAGTAACAAATCGTTCTTCATAAATAACCATTCTGGTGACATCTGACAGCCATATATACCCAGTCTTTCTTAAAACCCTAGAAACTACGGCCATACCGCCCTGAATCGCCCGATCTCGTCTGATCTCGGAAGCCAAGCAGGTCAGAGCTGAATTAGTACTTGGATGGTGACCGCCTGGGAATACCAGGTGCTGTAAGCTTTTTCACATGTTGGAAATGCGTTCTTCATAAATAACCATTCTGGTGACGTCTGACATGCATATATACAGTCTTTCTCAAAACCCTGAGGCTTTACGGCCATACCACCCTGAATACGCCCGATCTCGTCTGATCTCGGAAGCCAAGCAGGGTCAGGCACGATTAATTACTTGGATGGTGACCGCCTGGGAATATCAGGTGCTGTAAGCTTTTCACATATGTTGGAAATACGTTCTTCATAAATAACCATTCTGTTGATATCTGACATGCATATATACAGTCTTTCTTAAAACCCTAGGGGCTTACGGCCATACCACCCTGAATACGCCCGATCTCGTCTGATCTCGGAAGCAAGCAGGGTCGAGGCTGTAGTTAGTGCTTGGATGGGTGACGCCTGGGAAGTATCAGGTGCTGTAAGCTTTTTCACATGTTGGAAATCGTTCTTCATAAATAACCATTCTGGTGATGTCTGGCATGCATATATACAGTCTTTCTTAAAACCCTAGAGGCTTACGGCCATACCACCCTGAATACGCCCGATCTCGTCTGATCTTCGGAAGCCAAGCAGGGTCAGGCCTGGATTAGTACTTGGATGGTGACACTAGAATACCAGGTGCTGTAACTTTTCACATGTTGAAAGTATAATCGTTCTTCATAAATAACCATTTCTGGTGACATCTGACATGCATATATACAGTCTTTCTTAAAACCCTAGAGGCTTCGACCTGCCAGCCTGAATCGCCGAATCTGCGTCTGATCTGGGCCAAGCAGGGTCAGGCCTGAATTAGTACTTGGATGGTGACCTTACAAGAACACCAGGTGCTGTAAGCTTTTTTCACATGTTGGAAATGCGTTCTTCATAAATAACCATTCTGGTGACGTCTGACATGCATATATACAGTCTTTCTCAAAACCCTAGAAGCTTACGGCCATACCACCTTGAATACGCCCGATCTCGTCTACTGATGCCGGAGCCAAGCTTGGGGTCAGGCCTGATTAGTGCTGGATGGGTGACATACCAGAATATCAGGTGCTGTAAAGCTTTTTCATGTTGAAATGCGTTCTTCATAAATAACCATTCTGTTGATGTCTGACATGCATATATACAGTCTTTCTTAAAACCCTAGGAAACACGGTATACCACCCTGAATATGCTCGCCGATCTCGTCTGATCTCGGAAGCCAAGCAGGGTCAGGCCTGGTTAGTACTTGGATGGGTGACTGCCTGGGAATACCAGGTGCTGTAAGCTTTTTCATGTTGGAAAGGTAACAAAATGCGTTCTTCATAGTAACCATTCTGGTGATGTCTGACATACATATATGGTCTTTCTCAAAACCTAGAGGCTTACGGCCATACCACCCTGAATACGCCCGATCTCGTCTGATCTCAGAAGCTAAGCAGGGTCAGGCCTGAATTAGTACTTGGATGGTGACCGCCTGGGAATACCAGGTGCTGCTGTAAGCTTTTTCACATGTTGGAAATCGTTCTTCATAAATAACATTCTCGTGATGTCTGACATGCATATATACAGTTTTTCTTAAAACCCTAGAGACTTACGGCCATACCACCCTGAATACGCCCGATCTCGTCTGATCTCGGGAAATATAACGAGGTCAGGCCTGAATTAGTACTTGGATGGGTGACAGCACGAAGTCCACCAAGTGCTGTAGCTTTTTCACATGTTGAAAGTAACAAATGAACAACTATAAATAACCATTCTGGTGACATCTGACATGCATATATACAGTCTTTCTTAAAACCCTAGAGGTTTACGGCCATACCGCCCTGAATATGCCCGATCTCGTCTGATCTCGGAAGCCAAGCAGGGTCAGGCCTAGTTAGTACTTGGATGGGTGACCGCCTGGGAATACCAGGTGCTGTAAGCTTTTTTCACATGTTGGAAATGTTCTTCATAAATAACCATTCTGGTGACATCTGACATGCATATATACAGTCTTTCTCAAAACCCTAGAGGCTCACGGCCATACCACCCTGAATCGCCGATCTACGTCGATCTCGGAAGCTGAGAAAGCAGGTCAGAGCCTGGTTAGTACTTGGATGGGTGACGC
Source organism: Protonibea diacanthus (assembly GCA_028641955.1). Classification (NCBI taxonomy): domain Eukaryota; kingdom Metazoa; phylum Chordata; class Actinopteri; family Sciaenidae; genus Protonibea; species Protonibea diacanthus. The sequence continues at coordinate 4,303 of JAATJX010004363.1, read as the reverse complement.
CTGGGAATATCAGGTGCTGTAAGCTTTTTCACATGTTGGAAATGCGTTCTTCATAAATAACATTTGTTGATGTCTGACATGCATATATACAGTCTTTCTTAAAACCCTAGAGGCTTACGGCCATACCACCTGAATACGCCCGATCTCGTCTGATCTCGGAAGCCAAGCAGGGTCAGGCCTGAAGTACTGGATGGGTGACAGCACAGGAATATCAGGTGCTGTAGCTTTTTCACATATTGGAAATGCGTTCTTCATAAATAACCATTCTGGTGATGTCTGACATGCATATGTACAGTCTTTCTTAAAACCCTAGAGGCTTACGGCCATACCACCCTGAATATCGCCCGATCTCGTCGATCCTACCGATAGCTTGGTCAGGCCTGGATTAGTACTTGGATGGTGACGCCTGGGAATACCAGGTGTAAGCTTTTCACATGTTGGAAGGCAACAAATCGTTCTTCATAAGTAACCATTCTGGTGATGTCGACATACATATGTGCGGTCTTTCTCAAAACCCTAGAGGCTTACGGCCATACCACCTGAATACGCCCGATCTCGTCTGATCTCGGAAGCCAAGCAGGGTCAGGCCTGGTTAGTACTTGGATAGGTAACCGCGCCCGGAATACCAGATTGCTGTAAGCTTATTTCACATGTTGGAAATGAGTTCTTCATAAATAACCATTCTGGTGATGTCTGACATGCATATATACGATCCTTCTTAAGCATGAGAAGCACGGCCATACCACCCTGAATACGCCGATCTGCGTCTGATCTGGAAGCCAAGCAGAGGTCAGGCTGGATTAGTACTTGGATGGGTGACACGCCTGGGAATACCAGGTGCTGTAAAGCACTTTTTATGATGGAAATGCGTCCTTCATAAGCTTCGCCATTCATTGGCGTCCCGGCATGCGCCTGTGCAGTCTTTCTCAAAACCTAGGAAACACATTCGCACCACCTGAATACGCCCGATCTCGTCTGATCTCGGAAGCCAAAGCGAGGTCAGGCCTGATTAGTACTTGGGTGACCGCCTGGGAATACCAAGGTGCTGTAAGCTTACACACTACATCTTGGAAATGCGTTCTTCATAAATAACCACATTCTGGTGACATCTGACATGTATATATACAGTCTTTCTTAAAACCCTAGAAGCTTACGGCCATACCACCCTGAATACGCCCGATCTCGTCTGTTCTCGGAAGCCAAGCAGGGTCAGGCCTGGATTAGTACTTGGATGGGTGACACTGGAATACCAGGTGCTGTAAGCTTTTTTCACATGTTGGAAATGAGTTCTTCATAAATATCAATTCTGGTGATGTCTGACATGCATATATACAGTCTTTCTTAAAACCCTAGAGGCTTACGGCCATACCACCCTGAATCGCCGATCGTCTGATCGGAAGCCAAGCAGGGTCAGGCCTGGTTAGTACTTGAGATGGGTGACATACAGAATACCACCAGGTGTCTTTTTCACATGTTGGAAGACTGCCGTCTCGTTCCTTCATAAATAACCATTCTGGTGATGTCAGCATACATATGTACAGTCTTTCTCAAAACCCTAGAAGCTTACGGCCTACCACCCTGAATACGCCCGATCTCGTCTGATCTCGGAAGCTAAGCAGGGTCAGGCCTGTTTAGTACTTGGATGGGTGACCGCCTGGGAATACCAGGTGCTGTAAGCTTTTTTCACGTTGGAAATGCGTTCTTCATTAATAACCATTCTGGTGATATCTGACATGCATATATACAGTCTTTCGTAAAACCCTAGAGGCTTACGGCCATACCACCTGAGATGTCGCTTACGATCTCGTCTGATCTCGGAAGCCAAGCAGGGTCAGGCCTGGATTAGTACTTGGATTGGTGACCCCCTGGGAATACCAGGTGCTGTAAGCTTTTTTCACATGTTGGAAAGTAACAAATGCGTTCTTCATAAATAACCATTCTGGTGACATCTGACATGCATATATACAGTCTTTCTTGAAACCCTAGAGGCTTACGGCCATACCGCCCTGAATATGCCCGATCTCGTCTGATCTCGGAAGCCAAGCAGGGTCAGGCCTGAATTAGTACTGGATGGGTGACGCTGCAGGAATACCAGGTGCTGTGGCATTCAACATTAAATGTGTTCTTCACAGAAATAACTACCATTCTGGTGGCGTCTGACATGCATATATACAGTCTTTCTCAAAACCCTAGAGGCTTACGGCCCCACCACCCTGAATCCCTGATCTCGTCTGATCTCGGAAGCCAAGCAGGGTCAGGACTGAGATTGGTACTTGGATGGGTGACAGCCTGGGAATATCAGGTGCTGTAGCTTTTTCACATGTTGGAAATGCGTTCTTCATAAATAACCATTCTCGTGATGTCTGACATGCATATATACAGTTTTTCTTAAAACCCTAGAGGCTTACGGCCATACCACCCTGAATACGCCCGATCTCGTCTGATCTCGAAGCCAAGCAGGTCAGGCCTTAGTTAGTACCCGGATGGGTGACACCTGCATCAGGTGCTGTGTTAGCTTTTTTCACATGTTGGAAATCGTTCTTCATAAACCATTCTGGTGATGTCTGACATGCATATACAGTCTTTCTTAGAAAACCCTAGAGGCTTACGGCCATACCACCTAGTCGCCGATCTGTCTGATCTCGGAAGCCAAGCAGAGGGGTCAGGCCTAGTTAGTACTTGGATGGGTGACATACAGAATACCAGGTGCTGTAAGCTTTTCACATGTTGGAGAAGGTAACAAATGCGTTCTTCATAGTAACCATTCTGGTGATGTCTGACATACATATGAGTCTTTCTCAAAAACCCTAGAGGCTTGCGGCCCATACCACCCTGAATCGCCCGATCTCGTCTGATCCTCGGAAGCCAAGCAGGGTCAGGCCTGGTTAGTACTTGAATGGGTGACCGCCTGGGAATACCAGGTGCTGTAAGCTTTTTTCACATGATGGAAATGCGTCCTTCATAAATAACCATTCTGGTGACGTCTGACATGCATATATACAGTCTTTCTCCAAACCTAGGGGCTTACAGTCATACCACCCTGAATACGCCTGATCTGCGTCTGATCTCGGAAGCCAAGCAGAGTCATGAGCCTGAGTTAGTACTTGGATGGGTGGCCGCCTGGGAATACAGGTCTGCAGCTTTCATCTTGGAAATGCGTTCTTCATAGAAATAACCATTCTGGTGACATCGACATGCATATATACAGTCTTTCTCAAAACTCCTGAGGCTTACGGCCCTTACCACCTGAATACGCCCGATCTGCGTCTGATCTCGGGAGCCAAGAGGTCAGGCCTGGTTGTGCGGATGAGTGACTGCCTGGGAATACCAGGTGCTGTAAGCTTTTTCACATGTTGGAAGGTAACAAATGGATTTAATACATAAATAGCCTCTCTGGTGATGTCTGACATTCATATGTACAGTCTTTCTCAAAACCCTAGAAGCTTACGGCCCTACCACCCTGAATACGCCGATCTCGTCTGATCTCGGAAGCCAAGCGAGGTCAGGCCTGGTTAATGCCCGGATGGAGTGGCTGCCTGGGAATACCAGGTGCTGTAAGCTTTTCACATGTTGAAATCGTTCTTCATAAAAGCTAACCATTCTGGTGATGTCTGACGTGCATATACAGTCTTTCTTAAAACCCTAGAGGCTTACGGCCGCAACACCTGAATAAGCCCCGATCAGGTCTGATCTCGGAAGCCAAGCAGGGTCAGGCCTGGTTAGTACTTGGATGGGTGACCGCCTGGGAATACCAGGTGCTGTAAGCTTTTTTCACATGTTGGAAAGTAACAAATGCATTCTTCATAAATAACCATTCTGGTGACATCTGACATGTATATATACAGTCTTTCTTAAAACCCTAGAGGCTTACGGCCATACCACCCTGAATACGCCCACAGGGAGGAGTGTCTGCAGAGGTGGAAGAGACAGAGAAAGCAAAAAGTTTGTTAGCACTCTAAGCTGATATAACAGCCCATTACTTTTTTTCTTGTTGATTTATAGATTAAAGCCTTTTTGTGAAATCCTAAGTTTACTATAGTTGGCAATCTCCCCACAGCAGTCTTGCTGTTTGGGGAGTGTTTTTTTTTTTTTGACGGACGGACCACATGGCAGCAGACAAAGGACTGAATCAGACCATGAGAAACAGTGGAGAAGGAGCACAGGAGGACGAGGGGAGAAGTGGAATGAAAAATCGACGCGAGAAGGAGTACGGGAAAGAGCTGACGGTGGACGTTGAGGTGGAGGGAACAGTGGAGGTTTCTATGATGGACATTCTGCGTGTTGTGGCAGCGCAATGTGGAGT
>JAATJX010004355.1:0-13489 GCA_028641955.1 Protonibea diacanthus | reverse complement strand
AGTCGACCAAACGTGAAGTAAAGCACTCATAGATGAAAACCTGACCTTCTGGTCCGTGTGGAGTACAAATCATCATGAATGTACATATTCAGTTATATATGTGTGTGAATACATGTTTTTATCATTCGTGCTTTTAGCCGGCTGCTTCTCAGGGTGTACTAGAGTGAATTAGGTCTCAGAGGTCATCTGTGCTCCCTCGAATCTATGGAACAACAAAATAGCATCTCCATGAATAGATTTAATAAATATCAGAGACATGTCTTATATAGGAAGAGCTGTTGACAACCATTGACTGGATTTTATATTTCCCTCTCCAGTCACTCCTGAACTTAACATATTTTCTTTTCTCTAATCTCAATATGCACACACAAGAAGATCTGAAAACAGGAGTGTATCACACACTGCAGGATATATTTAAGACGATTGTAGAGGGAGCAATGAACCACCTTGTATGATCTCATGTAGGAGGAGATGTAAACAAAATCGAGACCAACATTGTGCAACAAGATGCTGTAATAAGGCTTTACAGTGAGAAATTAAAGCAGATTGCTAAATGAGTCTAGATGAGAATGGTTGGAAGAGATGGTGAACATTTATTTTCTATTCTCTATTCTTCTTATATTCTTCATCGAGAACTTCAAGTGAGATTTTACTTCTCAGTTTTGATATCTGTCAACTGCAGAATGCTAGCTAATGTTAGTCTTAACAGAAAGAGTGCTTACCATTGCTTTGCAACACATCAGCTACTCTGTCTCCATGAACTTTTCTCTCTTGATATTATGAGTGCAGTGGAGAGCAGATTTTCAAGAGGGATAAGTCAAACTCCTGTAGACTGAGCCTGATCTAAGGGGTTTAGACACCACAACAAACACATTTATCTGTGATATGAGGTAACCAAACAATGGCAAGTATACCTAATTCTTTTCATATCCCTAGAACTTTTAGAAAAGGGTGGTCCTCAGAAGTGATGACCGCAGAGTTGGTCCCCATTTCAAATGGAAACCAGAAAGTGTGTGTTAAAACTAGGAATTCACAATTATCATTTAGCGACATTATATATACATATATATAGCTTGATGGGGAACAAAACTATTTTAGAGCTGTTCCCTGTCAAGCTCTCAATATTTATTTTTATTTGTCAATAAGTGTCACTCTTGTCGGAGAGGTTGAAAAGACAAAAATATAAAAATATATTGAATCTAACAATTAGAAAAGAAGCCTTGAGATGTTGAAATGACAAGTGCAAAACACTCTATAAACTCTGATGAATGTCAGAGGTCGAATAAAGTTTAGCACAAAGGAACAGTTAAGTCCAGCGTAACTGAGAGCAGAAATATGAGACATATGGATAAGACCTGATCTCAACAAGTGGAAGATTCTGCAACACTGATATTAATAATGGAGTATTTTAGGGGCTGTGTGAGCTCCACAAGACGAGGCATGCAATGCATCCATATTTCATGAAGATACTACAGACCTGAAGATACAGCTGCTTCCCAGGGACAATATTAAAACAGCAGCGGTCTCAATTAAGGGCCAACACTTTACATTCTTCGTGAATGTCAGAACATTAATCTTCATAAGAGACTAAATGTGATTCTAGAGCACCAATAATTTAGCTTACAGTACAGACCTACACCTTCACATTTTCTGATCATCATGTGAGGCTTTTAGTCATTTTCATCATTTGAATTATCCAAATATGAACTGCTGGGAGGAACTGGTTTTTGTTGTGCATCTGTGTTTGCATTAATGTGAGAGAACACACGTGCAAGAGAACGACCAAAGTACAAAGAACGATGGCATAGAGCAGCAGAACAGATAATGACCTCAAGCAATCATCAGTATCACACAATGTTGGGCGGTCAAACACTTGATGAGTTGTCTGTTCTCTCAACTGCATTTCTGCAGATATGAGTTGTGGTTTCCATCATCATTCATGCTGTCTGTGTTGTCATCATGAATATTCATGGGGGTGTAGTACTGTTTCAGTGAATGGCCTCTCTGTGGGGTCTTTATAATACTCAAAGTAATCAATCAACAAGAGTCATGTGAGACTCAATGGCAGAGCACATATTGTAAGACTGATAATTGTTCTTTATTAATAGAAGCACAATGGCTTTATCCTAGATTATTTTCAGCAACATACTTCAACTGTCATCCAATTGTGTTGTTTTGCTGATTAAAATAGTCTGAGAGAAACTACTGACATCCTTTTAGATATATTTGTAAAAATATGTCAGTGTTCATGCAATGAAGTCAATTTCACACCTTTGTTTTGTGTTCTTTGCTTCACTACACAAAGATTGTTTGGCAGAGGTGCACCTAAATAGCCCAAAAATCACTCAGAACTCCTTGTTGCATGTTGTCTGCGCAGTGAGAATACATTTCAATCTAAATATGGCAATAATTCTGAAAAGTATAGACTACTTGCTGATGCTTTTATCTCTCTTCAAATTGTTTCACTTTCAGTTAAATGACTCTTTAAAGACTTCTAAAAGTTAAATGTGAGGGAAGTTATACTATACATACTTTAAGTGTGGCAGTGCAACTACTTAAAGATCCAAAGTGTGTGATTTGATTGAACACTGACTCAACAAATCTCACACGTTTGCAGCGTTGTACACAGGGCTCTTCTGCAGGTTCATGTTTTAGATTTCTCTCTTTTCATCATTTCTTCAGATACACTTATCAGCCATGTTTGGATAATGAGCCTCCTGTCAGTTGGCTCCAGAGGTACCTCTCAATAAATCAGCCTGTACTCATGGTATGGGGAAATCTTGTGAGAGCACGGCTCTGCTTGCCAGGCCTGGAGTCCCCTTGCACTCGTCCTTCTCAGCAACCAACTGTCTGTCCAGCTGTCATCATTCTTGATGATCACACAGTCTGTTCCTGCTTAATACTGAACATTTAGTTATTAAAATATTTTATATTTATATTAGAAGGGTGACTAAAACTCTGAGAATGAAGTTGAATATCAAATGGTCAAATTATGTGTGTGTGTTTTTTCTTCAACATTAATCACCAAAGTTCAACATGCAGGGATTAGTGTGTGTGTGCGTGCGTGTGTGTGTAGCAGAGGTGTTGATCCATCTACTATCTCCACCACACTTCGTTAGTCCTGATAATTAACACTTAATCTGCAGACTTAAAGGACTTCAGAACCACATGCAACATTTTGATTGGTTCATTTAAAAGCTAATGCCTGTTACTAAGACAGGGACTTTACTACTCTGACCAATACACTCACGTACTCCTTTACTGATGACTTGTTTGTTTGTCATCAGACTTAAAGCAGTCATGACAGCAGCGAGGGACAAACTTTTACTTTTCTTTTTCTTTGTCATTTCATTTCTTCTTCTAAAAAAATATTTATTGAAAGTTTGCTCTTTTGAATCAGCCTTGTTGTGTTTGTTCAAGACATATTTTATCTGAAATGTTTGTTGTCCTTCCAGCCAAACACTTACTCATAATTATTTTTAAACTGATGCACCCTGGGTACTTCAACCATCGCATTTTGAAATTACACTCAACTAACTATTGAGTGACAGAAAGTAGATGAGCATCAGTCACCAATCAATCTCTGCATGTTTATTCTCCATATTTACACTGGATGACTTCACAAAGGTCTCTCAAAGAGACTGGTACATTACATGATGTTACATCATCTGGCATCGATCTTATTTTATTCCTGGGAAACATGTCTAAATATGTTTTATTTATTTTCTTCTCTACTTGACTCTGCCATTTTATTTCCTGCTCGTCCTCTTCAAACAAATGACCAGGACTGAGTCTCATTTTTCTTTTACCTTTAACCAAAGTTTACTTATAAAAAACAATCTGAATGCAACATAATGGATGTGACAAATGAGATGGAACTTCAGCAAGACTGAAGAAAGTAATGAAGCCTTGATGCATTTATCTATCACTGCAGGGGGAAGGAGACAGAGAGAGAGGTAAATAAAAAAAAAAACTAACACTGAGGACAGTTTCCTCCATCCAACTTTCCAAAAAGAGTGAACATTCATATTGTCTGAATTTAGATAAATTACAATATTGAATCTCTTTTACTCTCAAAAAAACATTTTAAAGATTGTAGCTTCATTATCTTTGTCTTGGTCTCAGTTCTTGCAGACTGCAGCACTGTTCTGAGTGCTTTGGTTGGGTTCTTTAGACACATTTGTTTGAGAGGGAATCAATTTTCCACTTTATCCACATTATCTGTATGAAAAAAGGGAGCCTATCAAATCAGTCTGACTCCAAGATCAGTATCACTATCACTGCATCTCAGGTCCAAATATAGTGCACTAAAATTAATACCCACAATACCCGTCTCTCTCTCTTTTCCTCCCATCTTGCTTCTATACTTGATGTCTCTTTATCTGTCTGTCTGTTTTTGTTGTCTCCGGGTTGAACAAAGTTACATCCTCAGACTGAAAACTCTTCTGGTGTCACAGACATTCACTGAAACTATTTTTACCACAGTGGGAAACCCCACTGAGACCTCAGCTCTGCTTTCAGGGATTTGTGGGTATTAACTGGAAATCTTTGAATCAAATCTTCGGTCATTTTATCTGTGTTGCATTATTTTCCATTATGTATCTAAATCTGTGATTATTTGCTTGGCGATAAATCATGATCATCTTCCACCTGCTGATTTTGATACTGGAGATCCCCCACCATCACACCCCAAACATCTACAACATAAAGTATTTCATGAGCTTGTTGTGGGATACAGCCATACAAAGAGCAGGAGTTTGCTCTTCTGGATCCAGTCCATCAATCTGTTCATTCTCTAAACCACTGTTTCAGGGTTACAGGGGCCTGCAGTCTCTCCCAGCACACACTGGACACAGAAAGCATGGTACACACAGGGCATGTTGACTGTCTGATAGCTCAGGGTGAAAAAGTTCCTTCATGTGAAAGAATGATGTAACTCCAATGTTTTGTTTCTAGCCAGCTTTGAAATGACAACTGCAGACAAATACACTTGCTGCTTTTAAACCAAGAACTTCAGTCAGTGGCTCTATAAATGGTGGCTGGTAAGAAGCTGTGAGAAAGCCTGATTATTAAAGCAAACTGGGTTTGTGCCTTGATTCTTGATAAGTGATCAGTCCTGAAATACCAGAAGAAAGACTGGTGACAGACTGCTGTATGACCAGACTGATGAATACCCAGAATGTTGCTCTACCTGCTGATGTGTCTTTATGTCTCTCTGTGTCATTCCCTTCAACCTTCACTATTCTTTCAGTCTGTCTTTGAGCATTGTTTTCTCAGTGACAGAGCACAATGCCACAGCCAAGAGTAACAGCTAAGCATTTCACTCAACGCATCACAGAGGAAAAGGGAAGAAAATGCAGGGCAGTGCATCGTACTGTACACACACGCATGATCACACTACTGAGAGGAAATCATAAAATACAACAAGAACTAGTCTCACAAAAATAACCAACATAACAAGCTAGCTGCAGACTAGAAATCAGCACTAAAGAAAACTGAATTCATCCCAAACCATTCTGGCAATTTGACTTTTCTCTTCCCGAGGTCTATTATCTTTTCATTACATCCCTTCCTTATTCTTCAGTCTTTATTACCAGATGAACCTCTTTGTGTGAAGACGCAGAGCAGTTCACTCTTTGCTGATATCTGAAATGTCACAGTGGGTTAGTGGGAATAGTGTCAGAATAAATTCAGCTAATGTGCTCATTAATCTCAGATTGTTTGGAGAGTCTCAGTTATGAGTAGGACAGAAATGTCAGACCAACCAGGTCACAGAAGACACATCATTCACTTTGGATTCTCAGACAATGTCAATACGAGCTGCTCTCAGTTTACATCCGTAGTGTAACATACTTTTCAGCACAAAGAATATGAGACTTAATGGCCCTCTCAACTATTCTCCATCAAATCAAAGGGTCACCAAAGACTGTGCAAGCGGAGCTTTCAAGATTTCACAGTACACAGAACAAGAGACTTTTTACTTTTTTTTTTTTTTTTTTTTTTGACCTTGAAAAACAAGTAGGAGCAGAAATGTGCTTTTATATTGATCAGTGACCTTTCTGAGAAAACTTACAAACTAATAAAAAGGCTGCTTTCACAGTGAATTTAGCCTTTTGTTTGTCTGGGATCTGTGTGCCAAGCTCCCTGACATCACAGAGAACAACTACAAGCTGCATTAAAAGAGAAACTTGTGTCCAAATGCCATTTTCATTTCATAACTTCAATAAACAATAGTCATTAGTCTTTACATTAATCACCCAATTGTATATTTTGACTCTTTAATAATCCTACAGTCAGTCCTGGGTAAAAAGACTGTTGAACTTAGGTGTTGGATATGTATGTATTTTGTACTACATGTTTTCAGTATGATCTTGTTGGAAAAACAAAGAAGTTCAGTGATTCAGAGGACACTATAGTTCTATACAATCACTTGTTAAGTGATGCTTTTATCATAACAGAGCATGAAGCTGAACAAAGCAGAGAGATGGTCTTTGTCCAGTTGGCTCTTTATTGCAATGTTGATCCTGCGTTTGTTCGAGCTGTTGATGTCCTCACTAGAATGACAATTTTGTAAATACACGATAATCAAATGTAACCTCCCTGAATCTCTGTCGTTCTACCAAGATCCAAAACTTAACTTCCTGTTTAGTCAATACTGACTCTCTATTGTGATTTCCAATTATACCACATAATTAACATTTCTTCATCCAGGCAGGGATGCAGTTCACATTATGAATAATAAAATAGAAATCAATATCATTACCAGGAGAGGAAAGAAAGACTTTAAAACTAGACCTAGACCAAAAACCCAGACAGTGGTGGGTCTGTGCTTTGGAAAAACAAGTAGTTTTAGTTTTAGTTTAGTTGGCTGTGTGGAAGTGGAGGAGCTGGGCTGAACCTCCAGAGGGTTTTCTATCCACCCACAGTGTGTTAACCATCTGCTGCAGCTGAACACCAGCAGCAGGGAAATCATAATCAGGAATGTATAAACAAAGAACCACACCATGATGGGGACGACATTCTATCATACAGATTTTTTTTTTTTTTTCAAACACCACGTCTGAAAGATTTGAACTACATGCTACATGCTGGTGTTAATGGCCGCCATCGATAGCTGTTAATTTCCTCAAGGCTGAAAATGAATCATGTTGTGCTCAGAGTGGTCAGCCATGCTAATAATGCTGCCAGCAGGGGACACATTAAAGATGAAGAGTTGGTTGGAGCTTTGGAGCCATGAGGCTGTACAGGCTGGATGAAGTGTGTGATATCAATTTATTACGCTAATTTAGCTGCTGTATTCACACAGCTAAAGTCCAAGTGAGGGGGTGTGATGTGAAATGTTTGTATTGCGTTGTGTTCAAGATGTGCATTTAATATTTGTAATATTTGACCTGCTGTCTGTTGCTGACTCTTATCTCAATGTGATTTAAAAAAAAAAAAAAAAAAAAAAAAAAAAAAACCTCTAAACCAACATTTCTTCCATGAACATTGGCACCAGAATAAATATTGTCTCCTTTTTCCAAATCTCAAATGAAGAGTAAAATAACAATGTTTGGGATAGAAATTGTCGCACAACATGGAGACAAAATGAAATATCAGCTTTGTATTTGATTAAAAAAAACTTTGACGACAAACAAATTTTCTCTTGTGAACGTGGGACCCAAAAACATACAAGTCACAGAACTCAGTGTTGTTTGTGTTTAGCTGGCCAGTCAAGAAGCTAGATGACATTATTGTTCATGCAGAAATGTTATTTAAAAAGTGATATTCTATGACAGATAGCAGCACATCTCAGCCATCCTATTGTCTTACAATTATATTTCAAGTGAGCATCTTTATTAAGTAACAATGCAGAAATATGAGTGAAGTTTAGTTTTTTATTGATGTTTTTTTTTTTTTTTTCCCTGCATGTTGAACTTTTTTTTCCCACTCAACAGATCGCTGAAGATTCTGAACAAATCCCCCAAATAACTCTGGAGAGATATTTCAGGCCTCCAGAGATTGTTGCTGTCACTCATTTTCTATGTATTAGACAGCTGAATCCCCTCATGGATGAAAGTGGGTGAGAGGATCAACAGCATGGAGGTTGCAGAAACGGTCAGATGAAAGACCGACAGCTTGTAGAAAGACCTGTCCGCGAAAAGACTGCGCTGACCTACTGAGCTCGACCTGAACGTGAACTCATGGAGCAGACCAGCTGATGACCCACAGTCACAGTGAACAGCAGAAACATGTTTGTCATTCAGCTGATATTGAAAAGTTGTTCTGTTCATTATGTGTCACAGTGAATCCATTACTGTGAAACAACAACATCACTGGAGTTAGCAGTGATACATCATGTTAGCAAAGAGCTGCTTTGACCGTCACTGACTTTGCTCTAATATTACACTGATGATTTTCACAACACATTAGATAAACTGTGATGGATGTGTCACCGCTGACAGACAGTCATCAGTGTGGTGCTTTGGTTCAGAGAACAAAGCCACAATAATAATCAATGTCTGACCCTGTAACAATTAGTTTCTCAATAACGTGTTCAATGATTTGTTATCAATTAATGTTCACCCTGTGAGAAGAAATGGCAGAGAAATGTGTTTGAATGGAACTGGAGCATTTAGAGCAACACAAGGTTGCACAGTTGTGTTTGACTGATGATGCTCTGCTCTCTGTGACTCTCGAAATGAGTCAGAGCAGCATGTAAGAGAAGCTGGAGAGTCGATAACTCTCAGAACAGAGCTCACATATATCACTGAGAGATGACATAAACATAATACACACAGCGAGGGACGCCATCGCAAGTATAATCACTAATAAACCAGAATCTGAGGAGGACTGTGCGGTCGAGAAGCTGCAGAATATACACATCAGTCGTGACTTGAACGGACTGCAAGTGTCAGCTGATGAAAGCTGTGTACTCATCTGTCCTAAAACTACAAACACACACACTCACACACACAAAGTCTGTCTGGCAGGATGCCATTAAAATCCTCCTGCAGGTGCTGTTACACTTGAACTGCAGAGCAGATGTCTCTCACACACACAGACAGTGCTGCTAAACATCTGAATGAACTCATGTTGTAATCTTGATGTTTTGTTTATATTGAAGGAATCTGGCATTCTAATAGTGAAACACGTCAGGTTACTGAACTTTAATTTATTTTTAATTAACTTAGTTTATAGTTTCATATAAAAGTCAGGTCACAACACTGATCTGATACTACAATGACTGGGAGAAAGCATTCAAGGTTTTCAAAATAAAGCTGCAGTTCATCAAAACATTTTATGACACAACAGTTGACGTGCTGCAGAAGCACAGAGGAGTGTCATGAAATAAGAAAAGATAAAGTTCTGATGGAACAAGTTCTTGGACTTGATGACCGCCCGCAGTGGATAAATGTAACAGAAGTGACCTGATGTAATAATCGTTAGAGGCTCAGTCATGTCTGATCGTCGATGTTCAGAGCTGAAAAATCAATGAAGTAAAAATATGGTGTTATTTGGTTACAGGACTGTAAATCTCCAGAGCCTGAAATACGACTGCTCTGTGGAGAATATGTGAGTGTATTAAACACTCAGCCGTTTCATTCATTATAAATGAGTTTGAGATGTTTCTATTGCTTCAGATTAAATAGAAACTAAAGTCAGGCTAGTCAGGAAGCCAGACTGGCTTCATATTGTAAAAACATACAGGTGTAGTAAGAAGAGAGAAGATGGTTCACTGGTCCAACACCATGTTGATTTGTCCAGTGGCAAAAGCTCTTTGGCTTCAGATGAACTCCTGTCACAGTTTCTTCCATGACTTCAACGCTAGCTTTTGTTAGCACCTGCAGTAGTTTTTGTACGATGTAGTAACCGTTTGTTGTTTTACTGTCTATCATCACTTATGATGGTAATAATAAATGGAAGTTTCCCCTCATAGATGAGAGTAATAACAAGACATTTCAGTGTCCAATCTGAAGGTGTTTATCCACATGGTGTCCACCTGCTCAGAACTTGCCAGGTCTCGAGCTAATGTGATGCTTTAGGGCTGAAACAGTCTGTCACTGTCAACACATAAATACACACTGAGACAAGGTTACATACAGTATGACCTGATCACCATGATGGCAGTGCCACAGTGACGACGTCACAGACAGAATATGAAAGAGGCTGAAACCACTGAGTTGACCAGCAGATGAAGATTCTGTCAAATACAGCAGCATGTAAGAACCGGAGCACATGTATGAACTGACTGTTCCCTCACAGCCACTAACAGCATCAAGATGTCTGTCCATATGACCATCAATCCCTACAGTGAAAGCAAAAAGCCACTAAACCAGATCAGACTCACTCATTCTCTCTGTTAAACTGAGTGTCAGCGCTTTGGAGCAGCACAATGCAGAGAGATGGACTGTAGTCACTAACAAAGCAGAACATCAGGGAACCACAACAATGTCATGTCAGACTAAAGAGACAGAGGTTCTGAGAGAAAAGACCATCACCATTACTGTACAGCCGCCTCCCACCACTGTCTAATTAGAGAGCAATCAGTGGACCTCTAATCTACTTCTAAAGACTCTTTCCAGTCGAGCTGCATTAGGAGGGAGGTGTGATGGTGGATGATGGAAACCCACGACCAAAGAGACCGAGAAAAAAAATGCAGTGAGAGAGAGAGATTCTCTAAACCTCAGGCCTCCATCTTTGTGTCTTCATGGTGTGTGATCACCTCAGGAAAGGCAGCAGCAGTGTCAGAAATATAAATGTAAAGTATGTGGCTGAAGAGTGGAGAGCAGGAATCAGGATTTTCTCATTTTTTTTACACACATCAGCACATTGAGGAGCTTAAACTGAGGCAAAGTGCCTGATTGTACCTCTTAACAGAGCATAAATTATATGACTGCAGCACTCAGCTATTCAAAGCAGTCAGACAGCAAGTGAGAGATTACAGAGCTCCATGTGACACATTCCTGTCACTCAGCTCTGGACTGTAGATAGAAATGATGGAGGTCAGTTCTCAGTGATCTGACTCCACACACAAAACAGTCTTCAACAAGGCTTTGACACTGACACATGTTCTGAATGGAGAGTCTTACTGTCTCTTTTGAAGTCCAGTGTGAAGGTCAGGAGATGGAGTCCTCAGTGATGCAAATCACACACACACATGCACACAGACACACACACACACACACACACACACACTCAGCGCAGGGTCAAACTGGCCACGCTTACCTGAAAGACAGAAAAAGAGGAGAGCAGACTGTTAATGAAGGTTTCACTTTAAGGTTTCACATGTTCGTTTGCTTCAAATAATGTTTCCCATAAAGATCCACCTCACATCATTTGTTTGTCGGTCTTTAATGCTGTCAGTGGTAGCAGGTCACATTTAGCTGAACTGTGTCTTTAAGGCGACTGCAGAAGGAACAAATGACACAAACTGATTCACAATTTGCGGATCTGGATGAAACACCGTTTAACACACACTGCTGTGCATTTTTGACTCTGTCTGAATTCACTGTATTGTATTCACTGATCAAATATTTAAAGCTACAAAGACAGAGAGAGATGTTTGTCCTCTCAGAGGAGTCCTTGTGAACAGTGAACAAAACACTGAAATATTTCTCAACAAATGAAACCTTTAAAGAAAAATCAGCCACGTGTTCTTCTCTGCTGGACTCTGAGGACAGCATGATGGGAAATAAAATGCAGTTTGGTCAAACTGATGTCATCACATTTCTTCACCTCATCGTGTCAAATCACAGATGTGACTGACCTCAGTGGTGAAACTAACTCCTGATGAATGAAGTGTGTTCTCACTATGGACAGATCTCGAATCACCATGGTGATTTAACTCATTAGTTGTTGTATGCCACTGACCATCAACAATATGAGAAACAGCTTCTGTATGGATGTGAAGCTCGAAGCAGAGAACTATAATCAGCAAACATCGCTCACAGTGACTCCACTCACTGATGAGCAGCCTCCTGTGGTGACTGTGACTTCCACCTGGCAGGAATAATGGTCATGAAACATTTCACCTCTTAAACATGCTCATCTACAGGCAGAGAGAGAGTTCAGGTATGAAGCCGATTTACTGCAAACGTGATGAACTGAAGTGAGATTAAAGGAACAAAATGGGATGAATGTAATAATCTCCAACTGCGGTGATTATTCTTATTAAAGGCTGATTCATTCATAAATACTGTCAATAGCAGCTAAAACTACAGCAGACGTGATGTAAACACGCTGATGAACACATCCAAATTACAAACTATGAACCTCAGAAAGAAAAAAAGCAGTAATTATTCATGGCAGCATAAATTATAGAGCTGATGCAAACTCAAATTAAATGGTTGGAAAATGTGTGGATTTAAAAGGAAGAAAACATCCTCGAAAACTGTGACTCTACAGCTACACAGGTGTATGAAGAAGAGGTCATTCCCTGGTTTTCAGGAAATCCTCCCTGAGGCTGTGTGGCTACACAGACTTGTTGATGCCTTCAGGCTCCTCTGTTGAATTTCAGCTGCTGGTTTTCAGGAGGAAACGAGAGACGAGACAACAGAGCGTCTGTCTGCTGTCTAACTCTGTTCATCCCTCCTCAATCCTCTGTTATTTCATAACTGCTTCAAGAATATGTGGGATGTTAAACCCTCCAACCAACCAGGCCAGGAGACAACAAACCCTGCAGACTCTGGCTGAGACAAAGACATTGTTCCCCTCTCCCTCTGTGGGTAGAGACAGCATCACATGAGGCTGTTCGCCCCGGCTGAGCTGCAGTGTTCAAACCAAATGAATCACAGAATAAACCTGATGTTTTGTTCAGAGGCTGTGATGAAGATCAACTGCTCAACAAACCCACACACTTAGAGCTAATTAGTCAGAGAGAATGACTGAACTGGCAGCGAGTAAAAACTGGTCAAACTTGACATGATTTACTGTTCCTGGTGGACATCATGTATTTGTTATTTTTTGAATTTATTTGTGGTGCAGGGAGCAAAGAAAAGCAGGTCAGGAGAGGCTAAAGAGGTTCAGACTGTCAGTGAGTGATTAAAAAGACATCCGAGGTGTCAGGTGTGGTGCCGTACACACTGTTCTCTGATTCTAATGCAGTCCACTGAAGCTCTCAAATGCTTTTTAGATGGTTTAGCTGCACTGTGCATCAAACAGAATGGCACCTGCTAATTATAAAGTATAAGCAAAAGGTTGAGTCTCATGTTAATATCCTGATAATGTGTCAAAATATCTTCAATATAATATCACTGAGCACTGCTACAGAGACAACATTGTTTCTCTGTTATGTCCGAGAACAGAAACTATGAAATATTCTGGATTTTTCTGCAACACCTGACAGACTGTCCTGTGGCAGCCTGAGACATCCAGAAAAAGAATCAGACACAAGACTCACACTGACTGTTTGACTTCAACAATCAGAGCATGCTGAATAAAGCCCACCAGTTGCATTGTGGGACAGTAACGTCAATCAACACCACATTCAAAACTGTGTGGAGTCAGT
>JAATJX010004345.1:0-13015 GCA_028641955.1 Protonibea diacanthus | reverse complement strand
AGACTGAGCACACACTGCAGCTACAACTAAAAATTGTTTTGTTTTGTATTTATTTCATTATAATTATTATTAGTAGTAAGAGTAGTAGTAGGTAGTATTGGTAGTAGTAGTGTAAAGTTTTTTTTTTGTTGTTGTTGCATTTTTTTAAACTTTATTTTTTATTTAAACAAAAAAGAGAGAGAGAGAGAGAGAGAGAGAGAGAGAGAGAGAGAGAGAAAATTACGCGGCCGACGCTGATTGGTCGAGCCGTGCCCCGTCGTTGTGCGTGTCCCGGAAGTGAAAGCGTAGCCCCGATGTGTGTGTGTGCAGCAGTGTGTCGGTAACAGTCGGTGTGTTTCTCGGTGTCTCGGTGTGTTTCGGTGTTTTCTGGTGAAGATGGACACGTTAAACAAGCTGAAGCAGTTCGACGCTTATCCGAAAACTCTGGAAGATTTCCGCGTCAAGACGTGGGGAGGAGCGACCGGTGAGAGGCTTCCATTATCGGACACTCAGCCCCTGTTAGCCGCTGCGGCTAACAACAAGGCTGACTGACTGACTGACTCATTTATTTCATTTAAATCGGCAAATATTAAAAAAAACACGCAAAGTTACAGCTTCAGCATGAACCTCAGAGCACTGAGAGCAGAGCACAAAGGACAGCTTCAACATTTACTGTGCAGTAACACAACGCAGTGATATAAAGACACACCAACAGGAGATTTATCTGATTCATGTCATATTTATTATATTATCTCACCTGTTAAGCAGAGACAGGTGAGTTTACGTGTTAATTAGCTACAAACCGTGCACACTTCATATTCCACAGCTCAGGCTGCTCAGCTTCAGGTTTTGGAGGTTTGTTCATCATATAATGAGATTTTATTGATGTGTACATGCTGCAGCTGCACAGAGACAGACTGATGACAGAAAACTGAACAAACTATGAATGGAAATAACTAGAAATTAAAAGAGAGGCTGCATCAGATAAACTCCATTCAGTGTAAACATTATAATATCTATAATATAAACATTATAATATCTATAATATAAACATTATAATATCTATAATCTAAACATTATAATATCTGAGACTGCAGGTGAACTGTGTGGATATTTGTGTAGATTAAGTTCACTAATACAACCAGCTGTGATGGACAGTATCCATAACAAACTAGAGCAGACTTCTTCAGCCCGGTGCATACCTCTGCGGACCGCCGAGGGGTCACGGACCTCCAGTTGAAGATCCCTGAACTGAAGTGTCTAATGTTGTGTATGGTGTGTGTAACATGCACACAGTATACAGTAAATATGTAACGCTGATCAAGTACAGCCGCAATGATTCGCCGATAAGCTGTCAGCTGTTAACTGAAGCTAAAGTTCAAACTTCATCACGATCCACAGAGAGGACAGGCACAGAGCAACACACACACACACACACACACACACACACACACACAAAGGACAAAAGAGAAGTAAAAACAGTCAAACAGCAGCCGACAGCAGAAAGGACGACACAATACGAAGGTTAAAGAGTCAAACACACACTGCAGTGGAAGCTTGTGTGTGTGTGTGTGTGTTTTAATACAGTATGGTTATAATGGGATATAATGAAGTTAGAGACGTTACCTGAACTTATGAACTTCACTTCATTCACTTTTGGTCGAACAGAACAAGACGAGTAAAAACTTCTGAGAAACTCTGAGCTCTTGAAACTTTTGATAGAAACGATCACAGTTTGTTTAGTTGGTGTGTGTCACGTAACATCACGGATAATTCCTCACAGAAGAGCGAGCTTTAACTACATTAAACACTTTGTCCTGACTGAATCAGCGAGTTCATTTCAGTTTGTAACGTTGGTCTGACTGTCCACAGAGAATCACCAGCGGTCACTTACATGATCATAATTATGAATATTCATCTTTGATCTTCTGACTCCAGAACTTCAGATTATTTGAGAGTTTCTGAGTGAACGCGGTGTCACAGTTTGAACCAGGATGTTAAACAACACTAATGACTAACACACACACACTCCCTCTGTGTCTCCGCAGTGACCATCATCAGCGGCGTCATCATGTTCATCCTGTTTGTCTCCGAGCTGCAGTACTATCTCACCAAAGAGGTGAGTTCACGCCGTCACCTGATCGTTTCCTCCTGTAGTGGGCAGAATACTGCAGCTGATGCTCGACAGCACCGGCAGGCCGCCCACAGCAACGTGCCGACATTTCTCACACCGCCTTGTTTATTATTAATTATGCAGATTACACAGAAGCAGGTGATATTTTGCCTGCTGCCTACCACAGAGGATCTGAAGGGATCAGACATGAAGGAACGAAGGTGTTGAACATTGTTTTCTCGGCAGGTTTGACGCGCGGCTCGCCCCCTTCACGTTAACGACGAGCTGGGAAACAACAGACGCTTTTCTCCGTCTTATGAACTGACAGACTGTAACTGACACCGCGCATTTACTGCCAGACTGACAGCATAATGCTAACCTCTCCTCTGCTCCGCTCTGACACACAGTACGTGGTTGTTAATTAGCCTTCAACGAGGACGTGAGCTTTGTTTAAGTAAAGGCTGCGAGGAGTGCCGGGAAACCCGCACAAACGATAAGACTGCTGTTTGCTCTGCTTCTCTGTGCGGTCACCGTTTAACTCCACCGAACATCCACACCTGACGCGTCACAGACTGAACACAGCAGCTGGAAAGCTCATCGACTCACAGACAAGCCTCAGTTTTAGCTAACTTCAATTAATCATACTTACCTACTTAATTAATGTTAATTAGTGACTCTATCCGTCAGTCTGCCACTTATCAGGTCACGTTAGTTTATTATATTGTGTGGAATTATTGATATACGGCTGCAAAATGCTGACATGAATGTAAATGTTAGTAAACTCAATAAATAAATAAATAAAATGACTTTCTGTGTGCCGTTAAAAAGGTCTCAGGACAGGAAGATATGCAACATTAATATGAACTAATAATAATAACAATAAAGAATGCCTGTAGTAAACATGAAGCAGTTTAAGACTTCCAGTCAGACCGGTCTGATCAGTCCGCTCACTCAAACAAAGAAACCGACGACTCGAGCTGAACGTGTCGCTCGCAGTCGTTTCTCCTTTAAACTCACAAAGAATGAAAGCAGTGACTGATGCAGCGTTAGTTTGTACCACGTCAATCTAAAAAGGACTAAAACGAGTGTTTGAGTTCATATAAAGAAAAGAAAACCAAACACAGAATGAAAATAAACCAGTTTAAACACAGAACAGGAGAACGTCTTCAAAGCTTCAACAGGCTCAGCCGGTCTGGAGGCCTTCAGGAGGCTGAGGGCTGTGTTGGTTCTGTACGGGTGAGAAGCTTTGAGATATGTGTAGAGGCGAGACCACAAAGAGGTTTAGAGGGACTTTGAAACTGATCCTGAAGTGAACGAGAAGCCAGCGTAAGGACGGACACGAGGTCATGTGGTCTCGTTTCTTGGACCTCTTTAGTAACCGAGCTGCGGCGTTTTGAATTAAACCTGAGAGATGCCGTGCAGTTACAGTGATCCAGCCTGGATGACGTCGGTGCATGAGTGACTCATTGTAGACCAGCAGGTCACAGAGGCCGGTCCTGAAATCAGTGTTTACGGTTAACGCTCAGGTGAAACCCGGGTTTTCTCAGGTGGAAAAGTGAGTGATGTTCTGGACTGTGACAGTGATTCTTCCTGTAAAAATCTCATGAAAGTTTTTACTAAATAAAAAGTTTGACTTTCTACAACAAAAGGTTCCTGATCTTCTGTTACTGTAGAGCGTGTGTGTGTGTGTGTGTGTGTGTGTGTGTGTGTGTGTGTGTGTGTGTTGTGTGTGTGTGTGTGTGTGTGTGTGTGTGTGTGTGTGTGTGATGTATGTGTGTGTGTGTGTGTGTGTGTGTGTGTGTGTGTGTGTGTGTGTGTGTGTGTTGACTGAACGTCTGAATTCAAACCTGTGTGTCCTCTGCAGGTTCACCCCGAGCTGTATGTCGACACGTCGCGAGGAGACAAACTGAAAATCAACATCGACGTCATCTTCCCTCACATGCCCTGCGCCTGTGAGTAACGCCGCAGCCTCAGGCTGATGAAGCTAACGTGCTAATGATCACACACATTCATTATGAAGCAGTAAACACGCCTCCTGCCTTCCTCCTCCTTGTCGTGCTCTCAGATCTCAGTATAGATGCGATGGATGTGGCCGGCGAGCAGCAGTTGGACGTCGAACATAATCTGTTCAAACAGCGGCTGGACAAAGACCTCAAACCTGTCACTGTGGAAGCAGAGAAACACGGTAAGGCTTGACTCTGACGTTACTCTGACGTTTGACCTCCTGACATGCAAAACAAAGAAACACATGAGGTTACGTTGATGCAGTCCGGTTGCTATGGGAACCTTTTGAATGATTTCTAAAAGGTCCTTGTCAAACGAAATCATTTTTGTTGGTTGATAAACACGACAGTCTGTGTTTGTAGAGCTCGGCGTGGCTGACGATGGTGAAGTGTTTGACCCCAGCACACTCGACCCAAACAGATGCGAGAGCTGCTACGGAGCCGAGACCGAAGACCTCAAGTGAGACACCAAAACACACACACACACACACACACACAGAGGTTCAGCTCTGTCTTCCTTTGTGTCTTTCTGTATAACGCTGTGTTAACCTGCCTCGCCTCTGCTCGCTGTTCGCATGCTCAGGTGCTGTAACACCTGTGACGACGTGCGTGAGGCGTACCGGCGGCGAGGCTGGGCGTTCAAGAGCGCCGACACCATCGAGCAGTGCAAGAGGGAGGGCTTCTCGCAGAAGATGCAGGAGCAGAAGAACGAAGGCTGCCAAGTTTACGGCTTCCTGGAAGTCAACAAGGTACAAACAAACACTGGATTATCATCGGCATCTGAGGAATGTAGTTTGTGTCTGGAGACTCGGAGGAAAAGTTCTGATGTAATATTACATCTTCAAGTCTTATGTTGAGATTTTAGTTTCAAAAACAAAATTTTTAGTTTTAGACTGTCATTCCTACTCACAGTGGAAGGTTTTCTTTGACAAGCGGAACCAGGAGTGTGAGGATGTCTGTCCTCAAAGAGAGTAAGGCTGAAATATTGTGAGAAAAGAGACATGAGGGTCAAAATTATTTATTAAATCATGTCTTCTGCAGGGACAAAGTGTAGCTCTTCAGTTTTTATGGACATCCATGTTGTTTTGACTGGATTCGTCTTGTTTCCTCTTCCTCTTCCTCTTCCTCCTCCTCTTCCTCTTCCTCTTCCTCTTCCTCCTCCTCCTCTTCCTCTTCCTCTTTGTGTCTCAGGTGGCAGGAAATTTCCACTTCGCTCCAGGAAAAAGTTTCCAGCAGTCTCACGTCCACGGTAAGACCTGCTGTGTGTCCGCTCTGCTCACACACACAGGAGCGTTCAGATGTTTTTGAACACCCTGCAAAGCTTCTGATTTAGAGACGTCCTTCGATAAAAACATTTAAGTTGGACAGTCCAGGACAGTCCGGGACAGTCCGGGACAGTCATGCTCTATTTCATCGCTCTACAGTTGTTTGTCTTTGAGTGAGACTCACATCGTAACATGAGGAGTGTGTGTGTCCTAACACTCCTCTGACGGTCACTCACTTACAGGGTGTTCAGAAACGTTTGACTGCTCAGTGTTTGTCGGTCTCATCGTCTCACCGCCACGTTTCTAACTCATACAGACTGAAGTGAACATCCATCCATCCATCACAGCTCAAGGCTGCAGAGTCACAGCAACTATTGATCAGCGTGTTTCTGATTAAACGTGTTAAAATGAACTTTTATTTACAGTTTAATCATAAAATCTGACTTCAGTTCTCTGGATTTTAAATGTTTTTTCACTAAAAAACGGAAGTTTGTTGCAGAGGCCTTGATCTTTGATTTCGAGGTGTTTTCACGTGTTCTGCATGAAACTCAACATCTCTAACAAACAGATCAGTGCAGCAGTTTGACTGACGCCTGCTGGATGTAACGTTCTCACCCTTTCCTCATCAGGACGTGATGCAGCTCTGACTGAACTCACACCAAACTGATGAAAATCACTTCACTCCATCTGCTCGTTAACACTCACATCTTCAGCCTCTCCTCTGCGTTTGTCTGCAGCTGAATTCATTTCTCTAGCTGCTGTTGTCGTCTTTTCTGCTCTGCCCTCATCGTCTCAGTTTTCCTCTTTATCATCTTCACTTGCCTGCTGAAAGTTTCCCTCGTGCACTCACTAAACCGGAGCTAGAAATTAACCGCAGCCAGCCAACCAAAGCTCAGATAAATCTTCTAACGGCCACTCCAGAAGGAAAAGTGCCACAATTTATCATCCGCTTCTAATCTGGACAAAAGTTGGCTACTAAACGGAGAACGTGGCCGGTAAGTTAAATCACTGGTGTGTGTGGCTGAAGTCTGAGCTGCGTTTGGTGCTGCTGTTAGTTCCCGGCGTCCTCTGGTCTCTGGCTCTGTGAAGAGAGACAAATGAAGTCATTTGTTTTGTTCAGAGTTATATTTGAACGATCAGCAGCAGAAACAAGAGACAAGAATCACTTTTTTTTTCTGAGGATTTGACTGTAAATGAGGCTGCAGCTGAAAGAAAGCAGCTCCATCCTCATTCTGCTCTCAGAGTTAAACTCTGCGTCGTGTTTGGGGCTGCACGATCACCCTGACAGAAGTCACACAGATTAAATTTGAATATTTGAGTTGAACCTTTGAAACTTTAATCGTGAGCACAAACGCCTGAAGTCTTTTTCAAAAGCTGCGTCCTCTTCATGAAACAGTTTGTCAGTGTTGTGCAGCCCCCTGCTGGCATCCTCCTCCCCACACATCAACATAACATGGTCTGTTGTCTTACCTGCATCATCACAGTGACTCTTCTCTCTTCTTTCTGCAGTGCACGCTGTGGAAAGTAAGTGCTTCTTTATTTTGTAGTTTTTGTATTATTGCTGTTTAAATACTTGACAGAAGAGCAGCCACATTCCAGGACAACATGCGGGGAAAGTGAACATTTTAAAACGCTGAAGGCGATCATGATTTAATCAGTTACAGTCAGGAGTTTGACCCAGCCGTTAACTTTACATGTTTTTAAATATCACTGCAGTATGAGTGTGTATTCACTTACAATAACAGTATAAAAATACTCGGCAAAAAGAATAAAAGTCAGTCGTAGACACACAAAATACACACTGTAGTGTTACAGTTCAATCAGTTTTCTTCATCTTTGCAGACGTGGGTTGAAAATCTGTGCGTACACATATGATGGTATCATCTCATATTTTAAGTGTCAGTGCTTGTGACTGAAGTTTTATCCAGATGACTGAACATCTGCTGCTTTGTGTAACTCTGAGAAACTCTGTGTTAACATGCTGCATATTTAAAAAGCTGCTGTTATTTACTGTGCATGAAGTCTCAGAAAGACGTCTGACACCTTTATGAATGTTCATGAATACAAACATGAGGCGAGGTCAGGTCAGAGCCAGATGTGACTGAACTCGTGTGTGTGTGTGTCTCTCAGCTTCAGCTTTTTTTTCTGCCTTTCATCTGTTAACCAATCACAAACTGATCAATAACTTCAGACACATTTCATGTTTCTTCACTAAGTTTGTGACGAACCTGTTAAATGATGCGAAGTGTTGTTTGTGTTCGCAGTACACGACCTGCAGAGCTTCGGCTTAGACAACGTGAGTAACTCCACTGATGAAGTTTACTGTGTCTGTTCAAGATTTTCCAGTTTTGTTTTTGCTCACTGTAATATTCTGTCTTCTGTCTTTTTCACTCTGTGGTAACAAGTTAGAACTCAAAACTTGAGCTGACTGTAAAATAATACTGAGTAATAATGGTGTCAGTCAGCTGATTTTATGTTGTCCAGTATGTAAGATTTTTTAATTTTCTAATGAATTCTCACTGAAGTTTTCTGTTTTTTGGGCCATAAAGTTTGTTGTTAAACTGCCTCCATCGCATATCTTTATTGTAGATGGGTAATAACATTGGGAATATAAGAAGTTATATGAAATCACTCTTCCTTTGAGTGCAGTGAGTCTGCAGATGACATTTTCAATGGACCTGTGCAGCTGTCAACTTCTAATCCGTCCGTCTGTCTCTGCAGATAAACATGACCCATCTGATAAAACACCTGTCGTTCGGTAAAGATTACCCCGGCATCATCAACCCTCTGGACGACACGGACGTCACGGCGCCGCAGGGTCAGTCACTTTACTGTTTTTAAACACGATGCTCGTAGCATGAAGGTTTTCTTACAACACACGTGGAGGATTTGGCACCAGATGTTACCACCACCCAAAAATCATGACCGTGCGGACTGTTCCGGACTTTTATCAGGCGTCTATCTAACCTGGGATATGACAGTATTTGAGGCAATGAATGCACATTTGCACCAGACCATGTAAACTTTGATATGAGTGCAGTGACTGACACTAAAGTGCCACATTCATCTGCAGTTGTTTAGCGACTGAATGTGAAGTTACTGTCCAGCTTCTCGAGGGCTGAATTTAACAAGAACAAGTGATTTGATGTTTTCTGGTCCACGTCTGCAGCTGCATTATTCACAAATGAACAAGAATCAGAGAAAAAGAGCGCCGTGCCTGCTGCAGCAGGACGTCGTCAGCATCAGAAAGTGTAACACGTCCACTCTGAACACCGTTTGACAGATTTCGACTTTTATTGACAAAACTATACTGCCGGTTGAGCACGTGACGGCGTCGAGCAGGCGGAGAGCTGAGGAGAGCAGAGTTACTGGAAGAGTCCCATAGCTGTGAAGTTGTGTCCTGGAGGTGGAGGAGGTTGCTCCTCGCCTTCCTCAGCAGCGGATGCCCATACCGATGGCCATGAATGTCCCGAACGTCCCCCCACTCTGCATCATGGTCTTCCCTACCCCTCCCATCAGCTCCCTGCCACGCATGCCGATCCTGGAGACAGAGGAGACAGTTTTTAGTTTCAGTAATCAGCAATCAGTATTAAGGATGTAACAGTCAGGTTTTTTAATGAAAGAAAAACAGTTCTGGAGTTACCTGAGACAGGAGAAAGTGCCAAACATGGCGCCGGCAGCCATTCCTACTGCAAACCCCATCATGAAGCCCATCTTGACCCGGTCAAAACAGCTGGGCTGGGTCTGGCCGTACGGACCTACAGCCACTGGCATCTGGACAGAGAGATCAGAGAGGAGACACACGGATCAGGAGACTGCTGCCAGGCCGCTTTAAAAAGCGGTCATGCTGTGGCTTCAAACACAGTCTGTCGTGACGTGAGGTGGATCACGCTTCAGGACTTCACCCTGAGGCTGCTGGACGACGTCGTGCTGTGAGACCGTACAGCTGTTATTAGAGCCTGCATGAGTTTAATCAAATTATCCCGGGGTCATGTGATAGTCCAGCCTTTTAGTGACTCAGCAGCAGCTCGTGTTCGTCTCCTACAAGTTAATCTACAGAGAGAAAGACGCAATACTGCAGTCTGAAAACGTCAGCGCTTCGATCTGTAATCTTTCTCTAGATGTCGCAGCTTCCTAAAAATCTGACTGCTGACCAGTGAGTCGAGCTGTTTTACTGTTAAAGGTTACTCAGCAGGTACTGTAGTATAACTTAGTGCTGTATACTTTTACTCATCTGTACACACTTGAACCCTGCTTAAGGTTAACTAGTGTGTACTTTGTTTTAGGACACAGTACTGCTTTATGTCAGATTACAGTTTGAACAAGCAGCTCAGCTTCCTATGAATCAGACCTTTGACCTTTGAATCTAGCTCTCTGTTTGCCAGCTGTTTAACTTTTATTTATTACGTTCCCGCTGGTTATTTAATGGTTACTCAGCTGGTAATCTGTGGCAGAGATGTTTGATATTTGGCATTAAGCTGCTGGCTAACGTTAATCATGATCAAGTCGCGTTACTAAGCCTTTAATCAATTAGCTCGTTGGCTAGGCTAGGCTAGGCTAACGTTAGCGAGCTAACTTGTTCCAACGTTTGCAGACGAGCTAACGAGCGGCTAATTTAACTGCAGCCTCCAAACTGTGACCAAACACCAGCAGACATTCAGGTCGATCCGTTAAAACCACAGAAGACGGTTTGTTGTGCTAACTTAGCTTAGCATGCTAACATGCTAACCCTGTCACCCTCCGTGGCCTTGACAGATAAACACGGCGCGTGTTCGCGCTCTCACCGGCTCTCCGGTGAACATTTACGGATGATTCACGTGAAGCGGGCCTCACCTCGAAGCGTGTGTGTGGATTAAAGTCTGTGTTCTGTCTCCTGACCGGACGAAGCCTCGTTTATCGGAGCTCAAGCTGCGTTTAAAAGTCTCTGCAGCACACCTCCATAACCGGATAGAGGGAGAGGGAGGAGACCGAGGAGAGCGATTAAAGAGCGGACACCGCCAGGAGGAGGCGGCGGACAGCGCCACCCAGCGGCCACAGACAGACAGAGAAAATAAATATATAACTGACTGTAGAAATAAAAACGTTTTATAAAAATATGAGAAAGAACTACAAATGTGACTGTGGACAGTTAAATGAGGCTGTAAACAGATGATTGATAGTCACAGCATGTAGCAGACGCAGTAAGAAATGATAATGACAGAGAATCCAGGAAGTCGTGCAAAGGTTTAATGTATGACTGGTAATATTTAGATTTTAATTATGATACATTTAATACATTAAACCAAACATAAAGCGCCTAAATGAACCTGCTTCATATTTTAATTATTGAAGGAAACTGTCGACACGTGACAAACAAAACTGTATTTCATGTATTTATTAGAGTAAATGAAGCTCAGTGACAGTCCTGAGCGTCTGCATTGATGTTTTAGTTGACCGTGGATGTCCTTTCTCTCCCCGCAGCATCGATGATGTACCAGTATTTCGTGAAAATCGTTCCCACCATCTACGTGAAAACTGACGGAGAGGTGAGTTTATTTTACCATCAGGAAACTAGACTGATGGAAGACGAACTGACAAACTTTATTTGTCATTTTTTCTGTTTGCAGGTGGTAAAAACAAACCAGTTTTCAGTCACCAGGCATGAGAAAGTGGCCAACGGGCTAATAGGAGACCAGGGGCTGCCGGGCGTGTTTGTTTTATACGAGCTGTCGCCCATGATGGTTAAATTCACAGAGAAACACAGGTAGGAGACGACATGACACCATCGTCATCACTTCATCCATTTAAATGACCTCAGCGTGTATTTCCAGTCAATAAAATGGTTCAACCAGATGAAAAATAAATTCCTCAGTGCTTTTTAAATCTCCTCGATAAATGAACACCTCTCTCTCTCTCTCTCTCTCTCTGTTCAGATCGTTCACACACTTCTTAACGGGAGTTTGTGCCATTATCGGAGGCGTGTTTACAGGTGAGTCCCTCTGTGTGATCATGTCACCTGACGTTGTTTGTTACCTGATGAATCTACAGCGGGTTAACGTGAAATATGACGTGGATCGTCTGTTTTTTCTGTCTGCAGTGGCCGGTCTGATCGACTCGCTCATCTATCACTCAGCTCGGGTCATCCAGAAGAAGATAGAGCTGGGCAAGGCGTCCTAACAGCGCCCGTCCTGCTGCCCCCGCCGCCGGCCTCCACGGTGCAACGCAGACCAAGACACGGACACAGAGACAGGAAGAAGGTGGACGGACGGAGAAGTTTGTCGTCTTTCTGTCAGAAATCCAGAGCGAGGCTTTAAATCTGCCGAGTTTTTAATCCCTGTTTGTGTTTTGTTGTGGAGAAGCAGTGGAGATGAACTTTTTTTGTTATTTTGATCTCCACTGTTAAATTCGATGCCAACCGGACTTTCTGAGATTGAGCTCGAGCAGAGAGGAGAAGACGCCTCATCGATTCCTCCAGAAGCTTCTTCTTCCCGAGGAAAGCGAACGTCCTTCCCTTTCTTCTGTTTACGTCCTTCAGCTCGCTCGCCACACTGAATGTCGTTCAGAGGAGTTTCGGTCCAGCGTCGAGGTGGACGGAGGCTTTCTAAAGGAAAACGTCACCCAGAATGTGTCGTTCTCGTCTCACTTACTCATCTCATAAAACCTGAGCTGCTCGACGGAAAAATGTTCAGCAGAATGACACGACAGGAAAAATACGTACCTACATGTTTGGACGTCACTTCCTCCCTCCTTATTGGCTGCTTAGTTGAAACTATCAAATATTTTCTTGATTCATCGATCAGAAAATGTTGATCAAAGCCGAATGTGACGTCCATTCAGTTCACCGTCATGAAGCCAGAAAATATTCACATTTAAGAAGCTGACATCAGAGAATTTAGACATTTACGACTATAAAATAGCTGCCGGTTAATTTGATGACAACTAATCTATTAATCGGCTAATTGTTGCAGCTCCAGTTGTGAATTTGAGTCTTCAAAGCTCTGTTCCTCTGTTTTGGGTGACGTGTTCCTTTAAAGATACTCGACACTGATTTAATGACACCATACAGGAAGATTTGTGTCCTCGCTTCATGTGTAGGACTGTGTGTGTGTGTGTGTGTCAAGTCTGTCCAAGACAAACTTACACACACACACACACACACACACACACACACAGCGGCTTTAAAGACAAATTGACTTGATGTAATCGGGATGGAAGGACTGCAGTGTGAAGATTTCTGTTAACCGATGCAGCCAAAGTTTGCAGCAGCTTTAACTTCAACACCTCGCTGTGATTGGAAAACAAAAAAATCACTGTAGCCTCCTTCCTCCTCTTCTCTCCTCTCTCCTTCCTCCTCTTCTCTCCTCTCTCCTCTCCTCTCTCCTTCCTCCTCTCTCCCTTCTCCTTCCTCTTCTATCCTCTCTCCTCTCTCCTTCCTCCTCTCTCCTCTCCTCTCTCTTCTCCTCTCTCCTTCCTCTTCTCTCTTCTCTCCTCTCTCCTCTCCTCTCTCTTCTCCTCTCTCCTCTCTCCTTCCTCTTCTCTCTTCTCTCCTCTCTCCTTCCTCCTCTCTCCCTTCTCCTTCTCCTTCCTCTTCTCTCCTCTCTCTTCTCCTCTCTCCTTCCTCCTCTCTCTCCTCTCTCTTCTCCTCTCTCCTCTCTCCTCTCCTCTCTCCTCCTTCC
>JAATJX010004325.1:0-10206 GCA_028641955.1 Protonibea diacanthus | reverse complement strand
GTCACATTGATTTAATCTCTCGTCTTTATTTTAATATTTGGTTTTAAAATAACAAAGTAATAAGTTATATTAATATTTTGAGTCTTGGATCAGGTTACTAGGTTACATTTCTAACAGGTGATGAGTATCAGATTACATTTTGAAATGTGTAATCCTCCTCACACACTTTCTGATTTTACTTTTTTTGTTCATTACTATCAGAGTTTCTTTAAACCCGTCACAGACACGATGCCTTTGAGGATGCAGACTCTGTCCAAGCTTTATGTTTATGTGACCTTAATGCTTATTTAAAATTTCAAATGTTATTACTTATGATATTCAGATTTTAGTTTGTCTGCAGTGAAGTTCAGATGATTTGGAATAATTGGGCTTCATTGTCTTTAGAATAATGAATTTGTACTTTTTTCAGGAGAAGCTCACCAATAAAGTCAAATTATTTTGACATTTTTAACAACTTGTTGATTTACTCACATTTTCATCAGGAAATACATTTTTAACTTAGAATTAACAGATTATATGTGTTAATTGGAAGTTATGACCTTTGACCTCTGACCTTCCTGCAGGTGTTGCAGGTGATCAGTGAAGAACTACATTTTAATCACTGTAATTAACTCAGGAAGTTTCTTCTTCTGCGGTGTGGCTGCTCCGCCGCTAGAGCGCGCGCTGCCACTGTCCCAAACATCAAAGCTGGTTTGTGTTTAAACAGGATGACTCACTCGGTGGGTTAAAAAATATTAATAACAAAACCAGATCCGCCCTCTGGTTTGTGAGAGTGGGCGTTCACACCTCCACCTTGTTCTCATTTGACCTCCACACACACACAAGCTGTTGCCATGGAGACCAAACTATACAGATGTCAAACATATTTTACATGACGAAGATAATTATGGACTACATTATTTATTCACAGTCTATCAAACATTTAGCAGCTTTAATCAGCCTGCTTTATTCTATTTCATTACACTGTTAATTCTTTTTTTCCACAGTATTATAAATAATATCTGTTTCTATCACACAGTTTAACAGCATGTAATGTGATTACGGCTATTTTAACACTTAAAACTTGTTAAATCGAACAAATATGTCACATTTCTCCTTTAATATTAGAATTAGCCTCATATTTAATCAAACTTCAGAGAAACTGAATTAAATGTTCACATTCTGGGTGGAAACACGCATACATTATAAGATTTGGACCCGTTTCTTGACAGCGCAGCACTTGGCTGACATTTGTAGTCCTCAGCTAGAAACAGCTGCAGAGTGAGAGCTCTTCACTTTCCGGCGCCTCTCTGCTGAAAATCGTTCCACTACGTCAAGTCGTCCCGTCCGCTCGGTGAAGATGTCTGCGACGGGTACAGGCGGCTGTGGACCCGGACCCGGACCCACCTCTGGCTCCGGGTCCGGGGCTTCTAACCCCCGAAAGTTTAGCGAGAAGATAGCGCTGCATACCCAGCGACAGGCCGAGGAGACGGCCGCCTTTCAGGAGGTTATGATGGACATCACCTCGACCAGGGTAAGTCTGAGACGGGGAGGCAGGAGGAGAGCTGCCCGGAGGAAGAGAGGCCTTGCCTGGGCTTGTCAGGCTCCACCGAGATAACGTTATCTGCCGCCTCTGCATGGCGCTCTGTCTGGAATAGGAGTGAATAACAACACACCGGGACGAAGTCTGCCGTTGTTCGTTACGTGGAGCCCGCAGAAAGCGTCGTCGCCTCCCGCCGCTGTCCATTTCCGATAACGTCGTTAGCGGAGTTAGCAAAGCGTTAGCCGCGCGGGCTAACTTGGCTTGTTTACTATGTTACGTGAACGACGCTGCCGCCGCTGTCAGCGCGCGAGCGGCGGAGAGACGTCCCGCCGGAGTCCGTTAAAAAACTAATTAACACGCGCATATTCAACAGCAAAGACCGGAAATTAGCATATTATGCAAATGTCGTCGTTCTTCGTTAGACTGACACCCGTTAGCTCGTTTCATGACAGTGTTAGCTAACTTCTCTGTGAAGTGTCTTCACTCACCGATAACGTTACTTTAAAGTTAGTAACGGCTGCTCATAACGTTACTTTAAAGTTAGTAACGGCTGCTCATAACGTTACTTTAAAGTTAGTAACGGCGGCTCATAACATTACTTTAAAGTTAGTAACGGCTGCTCATAACGTTACTTTAAAGTTCATAACGCCGGCTCATAACGTTACTTTAAAGTTAGTAATGGCAGCTCATAACGTTACTTTAAAGTTAGTAATGGTGGCTCATAACGTTACTTTAAAGTTAGTAACGGCAGCTCATAACGTTACTTTAAAGTTAGTAATGGCGGCTCACCGATAACGTTACTTTAAAGTTAGTAACGGTGGCTCATAACGTTACTTTAAAATTAGTAACGGCGGCTCATAACGTTACTTTAAAGTTAGTAACGCCGGCTCATAACGTTACTTTAAAGTTAGTAATGGCGGCTCACCAATAACGTTACTTTAAAGTTAGTAACGCCGGCTCATAACGTTACTTTAAAGTTAGTAACGGCTGCTCATAACGTTACTTTAAAGTTAGTTAACGGTGGCTCACGATAACGTTACTTTAAAGTTAGTAACGGCTCATAGCGTTACTTTAAAGTTAATAACGCCGACTCCTGCGTTACTTTAAGTTAATGTGGCGGCTCACCAATAGCGTTACTTTAAAGTTAATGCTTGGCGGCTCATAGCGTTACTTTAAAGTTAATACTTGGCTGCTCATGGCGTTGCTAAAGTTGAATGCGGCGGCTCTGTCGCGTTACTTTAAAGTTAGTAGCAATGGCTCATAGCGTTACTTTAAATTGGTGCAGTGGCTCGCAACGTTACTTTAAAGTTAGTGCGGTGGTCTGTAGCGTTACTTTAAAGTTATTATGGCTGCTCATAGCGTTACTTTAAAGTTAATGCGGCTCTGTGGCGTTACTTTAAAGTTAGTATGGCGGCTCATAACGTTACTTTAAGTTGATTCTGCTCATAACGTTACTTTAAAGTTATGCTTGATGGCTCACGTCAGCGTTGCTAAAGTTAATGCGGCTGCTCATGACGTTACTTTAAAGTTAAATAACGGCGGCTCATAACATTACTTTAAAGTTAGTAGCGACTGCTCGCGCGTTACTTTAAAGTTCATAACGCGGCTCATAACGTTACTTTAAAGTTAGTAATGGCAACTCATAACGTTACTAAAGATTAATGTGGTAGCTCATAACGTTACTTTAAAGTTAGTAACGGCAGCTCATAAGCGTTACTTTAAAGTTAGTAATGGCGGCTCACGATAGCGTTACTTTAAAGTTAATGTGGCTGACTCATGACGTTACTTTAAGTTAATGCGACTCATAACCCGTTACTTTAAGAGATTAGTAATGGCGACTCACCAATAGCGTTACTTTAGAGATTAGTAACGACTCATAGCGTTACTTTAAAGTTATTGACGGCTACTCATAGCGTTGCTAAAGTTAATGCCGACTCATAACGTTACTTTAAGAGTGTGCTGACTCTTTCCTGCGTTACTTTAAAGTTAGTAACGGTAGCTCTGTAGTAAATTACTTTAAAGTTAGTGGCAGCGGCTCGCTAACGTTACTTTAAAGTTAGTGTACTCATAGCGTTACTTTAAAGTTAGTGACGGCTCATAACGTTACTTTATAGTAACGGCGGCTCACCAATAACGTTACTTTAAAGTTAGTAACGGCGGCTCACCGATAACGTTACTTTAAAGTTAGTAACGGCTGCTCATAACGTTACTTTAAAGTTAGTAACAGCGGCTCATAACGTTACTTTAAAGTTAATAATGGTGGCTCACCGATAACGTTACTTTAAAGTTAGTAACGGCGCTGCGCCGCTCTGAGTAACACAATCAAACGTCACTTTTTCTTGGATTATTGGGACTCGAACTTTATTTTAATAATCACAAATGCAAAGAAGAAGAAGAGGAGATACTTTATTGATCCCACGAGGGGGAAATTCTTTCTAAC
This sequence comes from Protonibea diacanthus, assembly GCA_028641955.1. Lineage (NCBI taxonomy): Eukaryota > Metazoa > Chordata > Actinopteri > Sciaenidae > Protonibea > Protonibea diacanthus. The sequence goes on along the minus strand of JAATJX010004325.1, from coordinate 6,244 downwards.
CTAGATATTTGTATATATTTATATTTTCTTTATTAATCCCCAGAATACAATAAAATAAAAGTATATGTACACAGATATGATACATGGTATATAGTATATGTATAATAAATACTTGAATATACATGATATACACACTATAAATAATATACTATGAGTATAAATATGTATATAAGTGTAATATGTATTGTGGGCAAGTTTTTCCTCACTCGAACCGAGGGTCTAAGGACAGAGGGTGTCACTCCCTGTACAGATTGTAAAGCCCTCTGAGGATAATGTGTTTGTGACTTTGGGCTATATAAATAAAATCTGATTTGATTTGATTTAAATACAATATTGTATAAATATGATATAAAATATTGATATGGTTTATATTAACACATGTCACCTATTATATGAAGTATATGTTCCAGTATTTGGAGTGTTGAGGTACACAGTGTAAAGGTGACAGGTGGATTTAGTCCAGGTGTGATCGTGGCCCTGACAGATGAGTGGTGTTAGCTCAGCTCTGTTATTTCCTCGTTTAGACGTATGAAAGGTGCAGTGTGTGACATTTAGGTGTATCTGTCGACAGAAGTTTAATAAAATGTTCACAGAGCGGGTCCACTTCCACGGAGTCCGCCATGTTGGATGTTGCATTCTGGGGTTCTGGTCTCAGGTGTGTGTTGCCGTGGTTGCAGACGGCGCTCAGGTGTCGTCATATCGTCATTTTGTGTGTTTTGCTCATGTGCATCAGGTGGAGATGGCTGCGTTGTTGAAAGGTGAACTGTCTGGCCAATCACAGCCCGTGTTTACTTTAGCTGGCTGTGATTAGCTGCTGGATGAGGCCTCAGGTGAGAGACGCGAGGCTACGTTCATGTTTGGATTATTCTGATCATCATTGTTATTTCTGTTTATCTGTGAAGACTCAGTACAAACTGTCATCAGTCATTCTCCCTGCAGGTCGTGACGTGGTTTCACTCTGTTTAAGTGGGTAGCTGTTTTGTGGTAACGTTGTATTTTTACATGAACGTTGCGTTGACGTGAGGAGGTGCTCGGTCTAGCTGTGTGAATATTTTCCAGTCTTATAGAAAGTTGAATATCTGCGTGCTCGTTGCTCACTTGGCTGCTAACCAGTGGTGCAGCTGTTCTGCACACAGACGTCAGAAATGAACCCAGCCGGCTGCTCGTCCGTCCGCTCTCTCTCAGATTTGATCAGGTTAGTCGAACTTTTCTCTCCACAGTCAGACGGTTGTCTGGTTCTGCTTCCCAATATTTAAATATCATCAGTGCAACAAATACTCCATGTACATTTCATTGTTTCCTGTCCAAAGTGGTCACCACAGGCCAGAGTTGGTGCTAGTTACATTACCCGCTCACTGAGGTCCGGTTCTGGCATGACACCGGCTCTTCCTGTGCACCCCGGGCCTGTAAACCTCCTCTTCCTCCCGGTGGTACAAACACTAGCACTCCCTCTGGCTCTGAGCTCACAGTCTGGACTGATGCATGCTGGTCTAAGTTGGCATGAAGACGAAACTTCTCTGATCAAAGTAAAAAAAGTGAAGCGGGCTGGAAACCCGGAGCAGCGAGCGCTGGCTTCCAGCACCTCACCATGTTTCAGTCCTGAGGTCTCACCTCGCAGCCGCTGACACGCTCGTGATCTGAGTGACGAGTTTTTGTTTTTAGTCATAAATCGTGCAGCGACCAAGTGTGTCACGTCACAGTTTCTGGTTTCCTCTTGGTGGATGTGAGCTGATATCTTCACCACAAGTGTTTGGCAAAAAAAATGACGTGATGATGTTTTGATGTTGTATTTTTTTTACTCCTTCATATTATCAGCTGCAGCTCTTATATGCGCGCTCTCCATCCATCCCTCTGTTCTGTGTATTCTCTGAGCGGCCGGTTTATCAGGCATGTTGAGCTCCAACAGCTCTGGAAGAAATCACGGCTGGCATAACGTTCAGTTTTGTTGGCTGCTCTGATGAAGCAGGCGGCGCGGTGGTGCAGTGGTTCGCTGTGTCTGGGTGTCTGGATGTGGTTTGGGCATGTTCTCCATGTTCTGTGTGGGTTCTCTCCGGGTTCTCCGGCTTCCTCCCACAGTCCAAAGACATGAAGGTTAACTGTGTGACCTGTTCGGCGTCCCCCACCTCTAGCCCGATGTCAGCTGGGATCGGCTCCAGTCCCCGCTGACCGTGATGAGGATGAGAGTTTTATCATCATCCGTTACCGTGAACCTTAAAAGAGCCAAAGCTGAATTTATTTGTAATAATGACACGATGCAGATGAGACCGACTTTATTAATCCGCATGGAGGAAATTCATTTGTTACAGCAGCTCACAGAGCTGCATGGATCCGATATCAGTCCCGATATTGAAGAAAATTCTAGATCGGTGACAGAATTATAAATATATTAGCTCTGTTCAGCAGCAGCTCAAACTGCAGCCTGCTGAGTCCAGACTTTTTGACTTGTAATAAATCAGAAGGATTTCTTTCCTCGACACACAAAGTAAATTTACAACGTGATCGATGAGCCGCTGAGCTGAATCAGACTCGTTATCATTGATGAACAGTCAAACCTCTGTCCTCCAGAGTCTGTCCAACAGGCTCCTCCTTGCTGTCTGTTTGTTATTTACTGACAGGACCGGCCGTTTGGGTTCTGTCTCCTGGGAATTATATTATATATGTGTGTGTGTCCTTTATACACACGCACACGCACACACACACACACACACACACACACACACACACACACACACACACTTCAGCAGGACTGTGTGGGTGGTCCAATCAGCTAATAGCATCAGGGTGTGTGTGTTGGTCCACGTCGAGGCTGTTCAGTATTGATATGCTGTTTCTGTCGCGGACACGGAGACACACAGCCGAGCTTCTAAATACAACCGGGTAGAAATACTCTATTACTCTATTACTCTATTACTCTATTACAAGAAGTCCTGCATTCAAAGTCTTAAAGTACAAAAGTATTTTAAAGACTCTATACACAGCAGGGGAGCTCAGGAATATCAGGAACAATAAAGTTTTATATTGAATATATTTTAATATCGTGACGTCCCCGCAGACTGTCTAAAACCTGGAGGTAGTCTCTGTGACGTCCACACAGACTGTCTAAAACCTGGATGTAGTCTCTGTGACGTCCCCACAGACTGTCTAAAACCTGGACGTAGTCTCCGTGATGTCCCCGCAGACTGTCTAAAACCTGGACGTAGTCTCTGTGACGTCCACACAGACTGTCTAAAACCTGGACGTAGTCTCTGTGACGTCCACACAGACTGTCTAAAACCTGGAAGTAGTCTCTGTGACGTCCCCGCAGACTGTCTAAAACCTGGACGTAGTCTCCGTGACGTCCCCGCAGACTGTCTAAAACCTGGACGTAGTCTCCATGACGTCCCCGCAGACTGTCTAAAACCTGGACGTAGTCTCTGTGACGTCCCCGCAGACTGTCTAAAACCTGGACGTAGTCTCTGTGACGTCCCCGCAGACTGGTGAAAGCTGGAGAGACTTTGTGTTTTCTCTGTGTGGATGAATAATCAGTCATTTGGTGTTTGTCATTTTTTAAGTATTGTGTTGCTTTATTACAGGTGTCGTCCGGCCTGCAAACAGTGGTTATCGTCTGTTTGTTTAGTGAGTCAGGACAGGTTTTGTTTTTAAGATATTCTTAGACGTCATTTTAACCGTTAAAGGAAACTGAGCTGCAGATTTCAGAATAAAGTCCAGCTGCGACGTTTCCTGCAGTTTGTCTCACACTTCCTGAGACAAAGACAGATGTTTGTTGAGCATCATTAATTAGATGAACTGAATAGAGTTGAACAAGCGACAGAGAAGCCCCGGCCTACGTGTCATGTTCTCCAGACGTAAATGGACACGCATGTTCGGCAGAGATCCCATTAAAATACCATCATCACCATCATCATCATCGTTTTTATATTTGCAACCGTTTCCACCACGATCGTGACTCATGTGTTTCAATAACGTTCAGCCTCTGGTGACGATGATGGAGCAGTTCGATAAATGACTCAGCGCCTGCGATTTGTCATTTTTCCCTCGTCATATCAAACGCCTGAGTCGGTGCTTTTCTGCACGCGCTCACTGAGAGCAGCTCTACAGCTGGAAGTCTCGCTCGGAGAATGATTGACTCTGGCTGAACGTTGTTCTCGTCTCTGGACAATGATTAGTTCACACTGCGGCTGTTTGTGCGCTAACGTCGACGCTGAAGCCGCAAAGATCCAAGGACGTGAACAGATAGAGAACAAGGCCAGGACAGACTGCACATTAAATGAGTTCACCACACTTTACAAGAAACTGGGCCAGGGCCTGTGTGTGTGTGTATGTGTGTGTGTGTGTGTAAATATATACTTTATATTTATAGGTTTGCAAACATCAACCTTTTCTCTCATGTTTTATTTTTCGTCCTTTGAGGAGAATCTGGTTCACAGAAGCTTTAAAATAAACCTCACAGTGTGCAGACAGTTTGTGTTCATGACAGCAGCCAGGAGAGGTCAGAGGTCAGAGGTCAGTGAAGCTTGTTTTAGGGTACAGTCGAAGCGTCAGAAGAATGAGCTCCTAAGTCCTTTCCTAACCACTTCTCCTTGACTTCGATGGAAAACATCACAAGGAAAGATGTGAAGGAGAGGTGATAAGGAGTTAGGAGAAGTCGACTGCTCTGACACTAGACTACGTCATGAAGCGACGGTGAATGTTATTGACGTGATCTGTGGTGAAACTACAAAGTCCAGAAGATGGACTACAAAACGCTCATCTGAGATACTTCCTAGATACTCCCCGCGCTCTGACCGTGTTGTTTCATGCAGGAAATATAAACGTGGACAACCCGGTGAAAAATGTGACGTCATCATCAACGTCAGAGTTCAAATAATAAATGAATATTGTCCACCTGTCACAGCAGTCAGGTGAAGTGTTTGTTACCTGGTGTGGTCGCTCACCCTCCTGTCCACTCATATAGAAACATATTAGCAAGTTATGGCAAAGATATATGATTAATCAGCAACGGGAACTTCATGATGATCTGCAGGACGCTGCATCACCTTCTTTCCTTTCCTAAAGGATGGTGATTGATTGACAGCAGATGGCTTGTTTGAGCGCTCAGGCTTCATTCAGCTCCACCGATGATCCACGTCTTTCCAGATTTTTAGACGAGGACTACAAACATGGCGGCAGCCTGAGCCGCCACACTGAGCTTCACAAACCTCCTTCTCCTGCTGGATTATGGTTAAAAGGAAGTTGAAGTGAGAAGTCAAATATGATGAAGAATGAACGCACATTTACTCACATGTGTATCTATGACCTCGATTCAAATAGTTTGGACAGCGTGTAAATATAAACAGATAAAAACAGGAAGCTTTAACTTTGACCTATAGTCAGTTAAATACAAATGCAAAGATATTTAATGTTGAAGCACTCACAGTAACATCCTGTCTGATGTTCAAAGGTTCAGAGCTACAGAAACAGAATTTCATTAAAATCATAACTCAGACTGTACGATGATGAATTCAGATTAAATCTCTTGGTTAACTGCTGAGTGTTTTTACTTTGACCCCTTCCTGTTCCTGTAGCTGTTGTTTGTTACGTGATCCATGTACAACACGGTGTCCCGGGACCCGCGTGTCGAATCGTTAGCCTGGAGCTAACGAACATTAGTGACTTCTGGAGTGACGCTGCTGATCTCGCTGTGAGTCGCTCTAATGACTAAAAAGTGAGCGATTACCAAACAATCATTTACTGCCAGAGGGCATGCTGGGAGGTTTTATCAAGGGCGATTCCTTAGTGAGGTCAAGATGAGTGGCCTTCCAGTGCATGCTGCGTTTAAGGACCTTTTTCTGCATGTTTATCCTGTTAATGACAATAAAACCCGTGAGCAGCATTTAGTGTAGTTACTTATTTTGGGGGATTACATGGTTTCAAATCATTTTTTATGCTCAGTTTGTTTTTCTGTGCAACACTGGCATCACCAGATATTACTCAGGATTTGACATCATGCTAAACCAAGGCTATCACCGCAGCGTTATGGTCAACATGATGTCACAGTAACAATAAGCCTGCTGAATGTTTGTGTCTTTGTCCTCTTGTCAGCTCCAGGCCCAGAAGCTCCGTCTTGCCAGGAGTCAGGGTCCGTACTACAGCGGCTCGCTGCCCAACGTCAACCAGATCGGCAGGAACCCTCAGGACTTCCAGGTGACTGACGCCATCGCGATGATTTAGACTTTTAGATTTGTGTTTTTTTTAAACAGCAGAC
>JAATJX010004301.1:0-11498 GCA_028641955.1 Protonibea diacanthus | reverse complement strand
GTGTCGATGCCCTCTGCTGAAATGCCTGATGCCACTGTGGAAATTTGTATGAAAAGACAGAATTATGTAATGTGAAATGACCAGGAAACATTATAAGATTGTAACAAAGTGTTTAATATAGTGTTGTAATCATATAGTTCTGTGATGACAGTTTGAACAATCTCCATTACAATTCCCAGCATGACCAAGCACTTGGCGACAGTGGCAAGGAAAAACTGCCTGTGGCAGAAACCTTGAGCAGAACCCGGATCATGGTGGGTGGCCATCTGCCGCGACCAATTCTAAATAAGACAAATAATAATAATACTAGTTAGTAAACTGTTGAGTGCAGATGTTTCCACATTTGAGTTATATATTTTACATATGTTTACAAAGTACTGACAAAAATGTGATGGAAGGCAATGAAAGTACAATCTTTCATATTATTTAATATTTTTTTATATTACCTCAAGCCTTGTGTTGGAATGCTGATTCTTCACAGGTTGAACAGCTGCCGTCTGTCTTTCACCATGACACACACATAATGTATGATTAATCAGCATTCTTACCTGTGTTTAATTCAGCGTTCGCGTTATCCACCAATCACCACGTATTTTAATGATAAATCTTCCTTTTTTCACCTATTCCGACCACCTTCTCCGACTGAAATAGTGAGGCTGGTAACGAGTTGATGCGACATAGCCGGCCAAAAAGTTTGTATTTATGCATTATATTGTTGCCGAATTGACAAGAAGGCTGTTATGTGGACTTTTGTGTTTCTACAGTTATGCGTTTTTTATGTAAAGGTAAACAAATAATTGTTAATGTATGAGAGAGGTCATACATAATATTATATGTATGATATTATTATTATTATAATTATATATGTATGTATTATGTATATTATATGTATGATAATACCAAGGTCTTGGCATAATATTTTCCTGGGAGTATGCAGGGAGCATCATGACATAATTCAGAGTACTAAAGTAAGTAAAAGACTAATAAACATATTGATGGGAATAATAAGTAAGTAATAACAATAATAAATAAATAATAAGTAATGTATCAATACCAATAATAAGAATAGTTATAGTACTAATAATAATAGCAAATAATAGCAAAAGTAATAATTAATTATAATAATATATAATATTATAATAAATAATTAATTATTATAATATATAATACTATAATAATAATTACTGCCTGACTCTGGCCCCGTTGCCCCCTTAAATTATTATTGACACTGCTCAGCAAATTCAGCATTAATACAACAATCTGTGTCATCATTGCCTTTTTAATGGGCTCTTATTTTGAAGGGACTCTTATTTTGAAAGACTTTTGTCTCGTGTTTGTATGTGTGTGCTTGTGTGTGTTCTTGTGTCTGTCAATAAGAGAATTTTACGAAGTCTTTTATTTTGAGGGGACTCTTATTTTGAAAGACTTTTGCCTTGTCTGTGTGTGTGTGTTTTTGCGTGTGTGTGGTGTTGTGTCTGTTAATGAGACAGTTTTACAAAGTTTTTATTTTGAAGGGACTCTTGTTTTGAAAGACTTTTGTCTTGTCTGTGTGTGTGTGTGTGTGTTTTTGTGTGTGTGTGTTTGTGTGGTCTTGTGTCTGTCAATAAGAGAGTTTTACGAAGTATTTTATTTTGAAGGGACTCTTATTTTGAAAGACTTTTGTCGTGTGTGTTTGTGTCTGTGTGTGCGCATGTGTGGTTGTCTTGTGTCTGTCAATAAGAGAGTTTTACGAAGTCTTTTATTTTGAAGGGACTCTTATTTTGAAAGACTTTTCTTGTCTGTGTGTGTGTTTTTGTGTGTGTGTGTGTGGTGTTGTGTCTGTTAATGAGAGTTTTACAAAGTCTTTTATTTTGAAGAGACTCTTATTTTGAAAGACTTTTGTTTTGTCTGTGTGCAGTGTGTCTGTGCTTTATCTATGTGAGAATAAGGATAAAATGGCTGACATTAAAAATGTAGTCTTGATTAGTCATTGATATCATACAGAGACTTCAACAAAGTTAGTCAAAGGCAGGCTTCAGGTTGCCAAGCAACCAGGGTGAGGTGCAGGTCAGAGCAATTAGTCACAGCTGCTGCATGCACTCTGTCTCTCACACTGAAAGACACAGAAAGTCTCTGAATGAAGCCCCTCGAAGGGGTGGCGTTAAATGCCAAACAGTGTGTCGTATCCAAAAGCCAAAATAACCGTGATCGGGGGCTTCTTGTCGACTAGTTCTGTGTCAAGTATGAGAGCTAAATGTTAAAAACTCTGGCCTGAATCATCTGGTAAAGACCAGGTACTCCCTGCCCTTCTGGAAATTTCTCCTCTCAAATTAACATGGGAGTAGATTGGGCAGAAGATGGGTGTTACTGCCGCATCTTTGCGTCTCCTGCCAAAACTATAATGCTGACAGCTTCAGCAGTGTTATCACTGCGACGGCAACAAATTTTCCTACGTTTCTACCTATAAGTGATTTCTGTAGCTTGACATTTGCTGCCGCAATCGCAGTTTACAAATCTATTTTTCGAAGAGTTTTTCTCTCTCTCTACACTCTAGCGATGACATCATCACTCTAGCTGCAAACATTCTCGCAATACACACCCATTCATTTTTTTGGCGTGGTTTTTGCGTTTTTTTTGGCAAAACCGTTACTCTTAGACTCTTAGTCTAGACAGAAATTGCCCGAGTCGCCCGGCCGAGCCGGTCATTTTGACAACTTGTTTGTGTATGTGTAATAATGCCCAATCTACTCCCATGTGTAATGACAAGAAGCGCAGTGGATTTTAAAGAGTGTGCTCTTTCAGGCACACTCAATAATAATAATAAGAAGAAGAAGAAGCGCAGTGGATAACATATAGTGTGCGCTTTCAGGCACACTCAACTAGAAAAATTTGTAAAGAAATTTTGAGTGTGCCTGACTCTGGCCCCGTCGCCCCCATGCATTAAATAGCTGTCAGCATGTTTGTGCGTGTTTGTGTGGTCTTGTGTCTGTGAATGAGAGAGTTTTACAATGTCTTTTATTTTGAAGGGACTCTTATTTTGAAATAATTTTGCCGTGTGTGTTTGTGTGTATGTGTGTGCGCATGTGTGGTTGTCTTGTGTCTGTCAATAAGGGAGTATTACAAAGTCTTTTATTTTGAAAGGACTCTTATTTTGAAAGCCTTTTGTCTTGTCTGTGTGTGTGTGTGTGCGCGTGCACGCATGTGTGTTTGCCTTGTCTGTCTGTCTGCCTGTCTGTCTGTCTGTGTGTGGTGTGTATGTGTGTCTGCGTCTCTATGTGTCTGTGTGTTTGCCTGACACTCTTAAATAGCTGTCAGCGTATTTGTGCGTGTTTGTGTGGTCTTAAGTCTGTTAATGAGAGTTTTAAAGTCTTTTATTTTGAAGGGACTCTTATTTTGAAAGCCTTTTGTCTTGTGTGTGTGTGTGTGTGTGTGTGTGTGTGTGTGTGTGTGTATGCGTGTGTGTGTGCACATGTGCATGTGTGTTTGCCTTGTCTGTCTGTCTGTCTGTGTGTGGTGTGTGTGTCTGTCTGCGTCTCTATGTGTCTGTTTTTGTGTTTGCAAGAGAGAAGGATAAATGGCTGACATTAAAAATGTAGACTTGATTAGTCATTGATATCATACAGAGACTTCAACAAAGTTAGTCAAAGGCAGGCTTGAGGTTGCCAAGCAACCAGGGTCAGCTGCAGGTCAGAGTAATTAGTCACAGGTGTGCACATGCAGTCTGTGTCTCAAACCGAGAGACACAGAAAGTCTCTGAATGAAGCCCCTCGAAGGTGGCCAAAAACAGCCTATAAGGTGTGCTGCAAACCAAAAACCGGAATGACCGTTGGCTTCCTTGTCCTGTCGACCAGTTCCTTGCCGATTTTCCGGCAAAACTTGTGTAAACTTTGGCCGGGGTCGTCAGGTAAAGAGCAGGTACTCCCTGCTCTTCTGAAAATTTCTCCTCTCAAATTAACATGGGAGTACATTGGGCAGGAGATGGGTGTTGCTGCCGCATCTTTGCGTCTTCCGCCAAAACTATACATCTGACAGCTTTATGACAGCGAATATGAGTGAGACGACAAATTTTCCTACATTTCTAGCTATAAATGATTTCTGTAACTTGACATTTGCGGCTGCAGTCGCAGTTTACAAATTTATTTTTCGACGAAGTTTTCTCTCTCTCTACACTCTTTTTTGGCGTGGCTTTTGGCGTTTTTTGGCAAAACCGTTTGGTGAAATGCTTTGAAACCTTTGACACCTTGTTTGTGTATATGCGACAAAAACTCAGTAGTGAACCAAAAAAAGGGCGTAAGAATAATAATAAGAAGAACTAGAAAAATTTCTAAAGAAATTTTGAGTTTGAGTTGAGTTTAGAAATTTATTTTTCGACAAAGTTTTCTCTCTCACTACACTCTAGCGATGACATCACTCACTCTAGCTCTTGAAAATTCCAAACCTGAAAAAAAGTTGAGTAATCTTTTTATATTTGCAATATTTGTCACTACACCTTTAACTGATAAAATTCAGCTGTACTGCTCTCATCAAACATGATGGCACAGATCACAACATGAACAGAATAAAAACACATATGTAACTAAACAAACACACTAACAAAGGTAACAGTTTCGTGCTTAGCCGTGTTAAGCTATGTAAAGCTAAATGCCCAGTACCTTACCATGTATGTTTGGGTCCGCTCGTTGTCGCTCGTTACAATCAGCTGGCAGACTCTGTGTGCTACATATGCGCACAGTTTGTTTACACGTAGCGTTAGCGGCATGCTAACCAGAGAGGACAGGTACGCGCTTGTCTGAGTGACAGAGGGAGAGACGCTGAGAGTAAACAGCTGCAAATGGCAGATAAAGTCGTGTCCAGACCAAACTGTTGTAGTTATCATCAAACCGACTTCGAGGCTTTCCTGATCTGTGGGTGACCTTTTTACGTCATTTCCGCCATGGAAAGGATTTCTTTCGCCTGGTAGAGAAACGGGTTTGTCTGCTTGCCTGCAGAAAAATCGCTCCTTTTTAATGTGGCACGTAATGGGCAGCTTACCGTCTGTGTGTCAGACTGCTGCACAGACTGACACGGTACGGAGTTTACCGAGCAAAGGGCACCATCTGGCGGGCCCCAATTAGAGGTGCGCGTGTGTGTCAGACTGCAGCTCAGAGCACAACTGATAACGTTAGGGAGTTCACAACAGAAATGATCGATTTCCGGCTAGACCATTGTAAATATTGCTGAAACGACTTGACCGGGCATATTACGAGGCTTTCCTGATCGTCTGGAATTTTTAAAATGCGATTTCCGTTACAGAATGGATTTTATTCGTCTGGTAAAGGAACAGGTTTGTCTGCATGCCTGAAGAAAAATCGCTCCTTTTTAACATGGGAGTTAATGGGAGTGCTGCAGGGACTAGCTGGTGCTCCGAGGCTCATAACACCGAAACGGTAAGGCTGACATCTTAAGTGATGACATAGCTGCGTAGGTATCCAGTTTTCCTTCGTTTTGCTGGGAAAATCATGTCTGTAGCATGACATTTGCAGCCAGGACAGACTGGTAAGTTTTATTTTTTGACGGACTTGTTAGCTGCTCTTTCACTCTAGCTCTAACGTCACCCGCTCTAGCAGGCGCAATACACACCCATTGTAAACGCTGCTGTGGAGTAAAAACATACTCAAATTTAGTGTTTAATTGTTTAAAAATGGTAAAAGATTTTGTAAAGTTGTGGACATTATTAACATCTTGACTACAAGTAGTAATTTGAATGAAGTCTGTAGGACAAAGTATGGAGTAGTTGTTGTTGTTTAAAGTGTAGTGGGTCTGTTGACAGATTTGACGATTTTCCATTCATCCTTATGGTGGGAAAATTTTACAAAATATTTAATCATTTGTACAGTATTAATAGTAGAGATTTGTAGATTAATAGCTCCATTGTCCTGAATGGTGGCATCTGGTGGTATTATTTTTATATTTGTATATTTGTGGCACTTGAAAGGCTGCAAAAAACGTACGGAAGAAGAAAAATAAAAATAACTAGAAAAATTGTATTTCCTGCGGAAATACGGTGTGGATGCCCTCTGCTGAAATGCCCGATGCATCTGTGGAAATATGTATGAAAAGATAGAATTGTAGGATATTTTGAAATATTTTATGAATTTGTACAGTGTTCTAAGAAAGCGTGAGATTACCTGAAAAAAAGTTGAGTAATCTTTCTATATTTGCAATATTTGTCACTACACCTTTAACTGATAAAATTCAGCTGTACTGCTCTCATCAAATATTATGGCACAGATCACAACATGAACAGAATAAAAACACATATGTAACTAAACAAACACACTAACAAAGTTAACAGTTTCGTGCTTAGCCGTGTTAAGCTATGTAAAGCTAAATGCCCAGTACATTACCGGTCCGTTTGGGTCCGCTTGTTGCCGCTCGTTACAATCAGCTGGCAAACTCTGTGTGCAGTCTTTATGTTAATGAGTCGCCGGTTAAGTTGTAGTTGCTCGTTACAATCAGCTGGCAGACTCTGTGTGCCATATTTACGTTTAATTGTTTAAAAACGGTAAAAGATTTTGTAAAGTTGTGGACAGGGTTAACAGTTTAACATCTTGTCTACAAGTAGTAATTTGAATGAAGTCTGTAGAACAAAGTATGCAGCAGTTGTTGTTTAAAGTGTAGTGGGTCTGTTGAGAGATTTGAGGATTTTCCATTCATCCTTATGGTGGGAAAATTTTACAAAATATTTAATCATTTGTACAGTACTAATAGTAGAGATTTGTAAATTACTAGCTCCATTGTCCTGAATGGTGGCATCTGGTGGTATTGTTTTTATGTTTGTAGGACAGGATTTGTGGGACTTAAAAGGCTGCAAAAAACATACGGAAGAAGAAAAATAATAATAATAATAAACTTGAACAATGGCCTCTGGGCATCCACACCAATAAGCGCAGTGGATAACATACAGTGTGCGCTTTCAGGCACACTCAATAAGAATAAACGCGGTGGATAACATATAGTGTACTCTTTCAGGCACAATCAGTTCGAGGAACTAACCATTCACACACCGATGGCACAGCCTTCGGGAGCAATTTGGGGTTCAGTATCTTGCCCAAGGACACTTTGACATGCAGATTGGAGGGGATCGAACCAGGGATCGAACCACCGATCTTCTGATTAGCGGACGACCCGCTCTACCTCCGAGCCACAGCTGCCTGAGAGATTTTAAAGAGTGCTCTTTCAGGCACACTCAATAATAATAAAATTAAGTATGGGGAATAACATATAGTGTGCACTTTCAGGCACACTCAATTACTATGTTTATATAGTGTTTATGCTTGACACCGATGTGGAGAGGCTCTTGTCTCCAGGGCATAGTGTGCATTTCACGGTTACACTCGTTCCCTTAATTTGTTGGAAGGAAAAGTAATGGCTATACTTCCATTTAAAGAAGGCTACTTTTGGATTATTTTAATGCTGATACTTATAGCGCCGTTATTCCCATCAATGCTAATGTGTGTGGTCTATTTTAACAAACTCATCTCATCCCATCTAATTGAAACTTGGCGTGCGTGTTCTTAAGGCCTTGACTATGAAAAGTTATCAAAATTATGACTTTTGATGAAACGGTCTTGGTGTGGCTATTTTATCAAATTTGACCCTATGAGAATAAAGTGGTTGCTTCTGATGTTCTGTTTTAACAAACTCCTCCCAGGGACTTCATCTGATTGACTTAAAACTTGCCCGACGTGTGCACATGCCAACGTGCGCACATGCGCGAGGACCCGTTCAATGCCACTTGCGGCTTTAATTCAATTTATACACATGCTCCTCTTCTCAAAGGAAAAATTACATAATATATATGCAGAAGTATCACCTATATGCAATAAATGTAAATCTTCCATTGCAACCCATCTTCATAGTTAAGTAATTTACTCTTTCTGGTCTGGTGTTTTTAATATAATGTCCAAGGTTATGAGGTTTATGATAAAGCCAGAACCCTTACTCATTATTCTTGGAGTGTCTGAAACCTTTAAAAAATTAAACAAAGCACAATAATGTTTTATTTCATATGGTCTTATAATAGCAAAAAAAGATTCTTATGTTATGAAAGAGTGTAAACACACCAACATCTAAGATGTGGCTAGAAGAATTAACTAATACACTCCATTTGGAAAGATTAGGATATGTTCTAGAAGACAGACTCCAACATTTTGACGCAACTTGGCAACCTCTTATACAACTTAAAATTCGATCTCCTATATGCATAGCAGGGTTCTCGTGATATTTTCCATGCAGGTCTTCTCCAGGGGGGAATGCATGTTGATGCATGTTACTAACTAAACTTCTTCCCTGGAGTTTCTGTGCTCTCTTGTCCAGCAGGTTCTCATGGATTGTGGCTGCTGCTGTGGTCCTGCATGACGTCCACTACATATATTATTACTGTCATTATTGTTACCATATCTCCATTACAGTTTATAGTTAGTTAATGATTTGCTGCTGTGCATCTGTGTCTCTCTATCTCTATCACGTTCCACTGCTACTGTAATCATTCTATCATTCATTGTAATTCATTGTCATTTTATCATTCATTGTAATTGTGTGTTTGTATATGTTTGTATTATAAATGCCCAATAAAAATACATGGAAAAAAAAAAAAAACATTGTTACAAATTTTCTTAAGCTGCAGTGTGTGGGCACGGCAAAGCCATGCAATTTCTCAACTCAGAGTGTTTTGGTCAGCGGGTGCATGTCCTGACGTGTGCACATGCGCGAGGGCCCGTTCAATGCCACTTGCGACTTTAATTCTTGTTGCTTTTGTTTCCTTATAGGTACAATTTTAGATCAATTTAAAATCACAAGTGGTCCACGCCACCCAGTCTTGATAACAGAGCTGAACACGTCCCTGACAGTGTTGTCAGTCTAAGGAGGTCAGTTTTGATAGGTTCCTGTAAATTTCATGAATGTGCACCCTCATCATCTCATCATCTCATGTATCATGTGTTCTGTATTTATGAAAGGAGCAAACAACAACATGAGCACCAAATGAAATGAAAAGAACCTGAAAATACCCCTTCAGGAACCTCTAAGCAGAACCGATAAAGATATGAGGTGAGAAGAGGGAGAGGAGAACAACAGCAGCCGACAGATGCATTATTCAGTTTATGTGTGTATAAGTGTGTGTGTGTGTGTGTGTGTGTGTGTGTGTGTGTGTGTGTGCCCGTTCAAACTCCTGCTTTTAACAGTCTGATTGCTGCTTGCTTATCTAAACAACTCTTGACACATGTATGTGGTAACATTGAAGGAGATGTGAACATCTCCATGGCTTTGTGCACACTGACACACAATAACGTTGTCTAACGTTGTCAATAACGTTGTCCCTTCTGCAGGGACGAGCCATTCACAGATATCCACTTCAAAACAAACCTCATGAAGAGCACAGTTGACTCTATCTGACAGTCTGTACCTGATGCCACCTCCAAAGGCCCCTGTGCTTTTCGCAGCTCCTTGACTCCCTCCATGAACTCTCGGCCTCCAGCTTTCTCCAGTGCGTTGCCTGGAAACAGGGTATAGCAGCAGGTGAGCGCCATTGGATGGAAGTCTTACAGTTAATAAGAAATAAAATGCACATGAACGTGTCCTTCTCACCCACACCATCTTTGAGGTCCATCTCTGCATTTGTCGGGTTAATTATCCCCTCCACCTTGATTGTTCCAATTTTGCTGATTTCACTCTCTGTTAGCGAAAGCTGTGGATTCACAGAGGCAGGGTCAGAACACAGCTGCTCCATTTTAATTTGGTTTATAGATTGAAGGCTGACAGACTGTGTTGTTACTCCCGTTATTACATATTTACATTGGTTGTGTTACCTTTTGTCCAAGGAAGAGGCTCTTTGCTGACAGGATGGTGAATCCATCTCCAGGACCGTCTTCCACTGTGGAGTTGGGTACAGACTCGTTGTCTGTGCTCTTTTCCAAATGGAGAGAGAAATGACACATTTAAATCTCCTCAGTCCCAGCAGAGTGAACCCATTCAGCAAGCTGGATATAAAACCTCAGTAGTTGTTGAATACAGACACTGACAGACTGAGATCCAACACACATTTTTTTCTTTATTCTCTGGTCAGATAACTCATGATTTATTGAATCTTAAACATCCCAAACTTTATTAGATTTTATTTTGGCAAACTTCTGACTGAACATAGATACACTAGGCATTTTGGGATACTTTGGGCAATCAGATACAGGTTCTTCAAATCAAGTGTGAAATTCTTGATCCTGGACACAAAGTAATCATGAATTGAGATCCACTCATTGGTCTTTTTGAGCCTTTAACCAGATCTTTATCCTTACTTTTCTGCAAATGTATTTGAGTGGATTTCAGAGCTGCTCAGACTTGGGCTTGGGCTGGACTAGACAGCCTCACCATGAGAGGTATCTGAAAACTCCAGGAGGAGCCTCAAACTAAAGATGAAAAGTGTTTATATGCATTATACTTAGGCACTGAGAAAAGCATCAGAACCCAAACTGGACCCCTGCCCAATGTAACCAGTGATGACATGTAGAACCGCATGTCGTCATTTCACTGCTGGCTGTCGAGGTGTTGTCCAGCAAATGATGTGGGCTTCATAGATAATTAGACTCCTTTCTGGGGAAAACCTGGTCTGACTAAGAGAGACGGCATCCATCCCACTTTGGATGGAGCAAGAAGCACGTAAATCTGAACACGTGCCACTAAACTGGAAGAATCTCGTTTAGTCTGGCAAGATAATCTTAAAACTTACAGGAAGGCTCTCCGTAATGCCAGAGCAGCCTATTACTCTTCGTTAATAGAGGAAAATAAGAACAACCCCAGGTTTCTCTTCAGCACTGTAGCCAGGCTAACAGAGAACCACAGCTCTATTGACCCATCTATTCCTTTAGGTCTAACTAGTAATGACTTCATGAGCTTCTTTAATGATAAAATTACTATTAGAGAACTATTAGAGACAAAATTCATCACATCTTGCCCTCAACAGGCACTGATCTGCATTCTGATACAGCAAGTTTAGAAACAGCTGTAAAACCTGATATATATTTAGACTGTTTCTCTCCCATCGACCTTCATCAAATAACTTCAAAAATTTCGATCTCAGTTTGTCCACGTCAATGATGAATCCTCCATGCATACCAAAGTTTGTCAGTCCCACAAGGTTCTATACTAGGACCACTTTTATTCAGTTTATATATGTTTCCTCTAGGGAACATTATTAGGAATCACTCCATTAATTTTCATTGTTATACCGATGACACCCAATTATATTTATCGATCAAGCCTGATGAAACCAATCAGTTAACTAAACTTCAAGCATGCCTTAAGGATATAAAAAGTTGGATGACCTACAATTTTCTGATGTTAAATTCAGACAAAACTGAAGTTCTTCCCAAACACCTCAGAAACTCTCTTTCTAGAGACTTAGTTACTTTAAATGGGATCACCCTGGCTTCCAGTTCCTGGAGTTGTTTTTGATCAGGATTTGTCCTTTAATGTCCACATAAAAC
>JAATJX010004296.1:0-12102 GCA_028641955.1 Protonibea diacanthus | reverse complement strand
ACCAAGAATTTTGATTTCTTCATTAATCTGTGTATTAATATTTTGTCTTTGGTTCTCGTGTCTTATCCAAACTCCTTCGGTTTTATTAAAATTAAGTTCAGCGCCAGATGCCAGCTCATAACTATAAATACATTCTGTTAAAATATCTAATTCTACTTGATTTTTTATTATGACTGTAATGTCATCAGCGTATGCTAGGGCAACAACCTTATGTGAATGGTCAAAGAGTGTGCCAGAGATACGTTTATCTGTATTAATTAAATGTATTAAGGGGTTGATAGCAAGTATATACAGAGCTGCGCTTAGAGGGCAGCCCTGTTTTACCCCTCTCTCTACATTAAAACTATCAGTTAAATAACTATTAACATTTATACTTACATTAGATTTAACATACAGACATCTGATCATGTTAATGAATTCTTTTGGGAAGCCGTATGCTTCCATCGCTGACCAGAGGTATTCTCTGGATATATAATCAAAGGCTTTTTTTGATCAAGACCAACAATATAAAAATTTGTTTCATCTTTGGGTTTATGTATTATTTCTCTTAGAATGCACAGATTGTCCCACATCACCCGTCCCTTAATTGCACGTTTGTTCTTTTTCTATAATTTCATCTAAAATATCTGCTATTGCTGTTGCCACTGTGGGTTCTTCAGCATAAACACACAGAGGGATGAAAGTTCAGCACTTGTCACAGTGATTAGACAACTGGATGCAGGTGTGCTAATCACCTCTCCTGACGCTGTTCTCCTGATCTCCACACCTCTCTGCATAAAGTGGTGTGAAAAAGTGTTTAAAGTGCCTTACTGATTTCTTATTATTTTGCATGTTTGTCACACTTAAATGAATGATTAAATGAAACTTAAATAAATAAATAAATAAATAAATAGATAAATAAACATTAGACAAAGATAACACAAGTAAGCACAAAATTCAGTTTTTAAATGAAGGCTACTATTAAGGGAAGACAAACATTCAAAGTCTTATTAAGGCGCTCTACAAGGCCATCGTTGCCCAATAATCTGTACAGTTCCCTAAGTGAATGTGGCATGAATGAAGTGCCTTGGTCAGTCAGGATCTCTTTCGGGATCCTGATTCTGGAGACAACCTGAAACAGTGCCTGTGCAACACTCTTTGCAGAGATAGTGGATATCGGGTTGCATAATCCACAAGAACTAACACAAAGCAATGGCCCAATGAGGTCCATACCAATACACTCAAATGGAACCTCAATGAGGGGTAATGGGCACAAGGGTGCTCTCAGGATTGCGGGTTGGTTAACCGACTGGCATTTGGGGCAAGACGCACACTAGTGGCATGCATCTGCCCGAATGCCTGGCCAATAGAATCGGGCCATTACGCGGTTTAATGTTTTGTCATATCCCATATGTCCAGCCATTGGGTTATAGTGAGACACCCGGAAAACCATTTCTCAACGGCTTTTTGGTACCAACAGCTGGATAATTATTTCATCCGCTTGAGTGTTACAACTCACTCTGTATAATATGTCCCTGCACAATGAAGAGTATGGATATGTCAGTACTGCTTAAGGGTGCACCAGGCGACCATCAATTTTCATCACTTGATCAAAGGCAAAGCGTAGAGTATCATCACGAGACTGCTCGAGTTGAAAATCTTCCATGGAGTCAAACACGGGAACCTGTGAAACCTCCTGCAAAGGCACCGCCAGTTCCCCCTCCCCATTTGCAACCTGTCGCACAACCTTGCATCACCTAGAATGACCAGATGTCACTCAGTCAAAATAGGTGTTTGGAGAAAGCAGTGAGGGCTGTCATCAGGGGGCAGGGCGCGCTGTTTGATCATGTCAGTCAAACTGGTATGCAGACCCAGGTTAAGGGCGCGCCCACCAACAACAAACAATGCAAATCAGGTCAGAACGGCATGCAGCGCGAGACATGGAGGAAAGGATCCGTACGGCTAAGAAGTCTGCTAAAGTTTTGTGTGAAGTTTGCTTGAGTCATTTTTCCATTTCATACGGAGGTGAATATGATGTGAAATGACACAGACAATGCAAGACTCACAGAAACCACGGTGCTCAAAAGGAGTCTTCCCAGTATATGCATATGTAGTCAGGTGTGTTAACTTGAGTCGCACTGTGAAATAGCATGAAAGCTCCATGCTTACTATGTTTTCTCATGTGAGAGAACTTAGGAAATTTGTATTTAAATAAGATATATTTGTTAAGTTTTTATTTGCAGGCTGTTCTACCGAATCAACCAGATGGCAAAGCATAGTAATGTTTTGTGAAATATCTTGCACATTTAAAATATTCTGCATACTGAAAATTTTACCTCACATTACCTCACAAATACTTTGTATATTCTTGCACAAAGTCCACAGCTTCTTTCATTTTAAAACATATTGTACATATATTTATATTTGTTATATTTTTTTAACATTTGTTTTTTTTTCCTTATATTTTTTGCTTAATGTTTGTTATGCACCAGGACAATGTATGTGAAAACCTTCTTGGCAATAAACCTCAAGCAGAACCAAGCTCATTGGTGGGTGGCCATCTGCCATGACTGGTTGAGTCAAAGCAAGAGAGGGGTATAAAGATAAATAGATAGACAGGCAGCTATAACTATAAACTGGCGATATGACTATAGGTAGTAATAATGACAATAATAAAAATAGTATTTGTAGTGGATGAGACAGGCGGACAGACAGTAAAGCAGAAAAAAAAACAAAAAAAAAACAATGACATATGCAAGTCCAACCCTTCCTATTAAATAGAGTCACATGTCTGATTAGTGTACTGTCATCTGTTAAAACCTGTTTCTTGCTTTGTTTGAGACCAGTCCAGCACACTCTCGAGACACTGAGACATTGAGCAAACTGTTCTGGCAGTACTCCTGAACATCATCATGGATCAGCGTATGGAAATCTTTGTCGGTGTAGAGGAGCCATGCCATGATCACAACAGTTCTACAATGGAGATAATAAAATCTGAAAATACGTACATGAATGAAGACAAGATCCAGACTCCAGAGGCAAAAAGAACTGGACCTGCACCCTCAGTTCCTGAACTAATGCAAACAGGTACTTGTGAATGGGAACGAATCTGGATATTGGATATTTTCACATTACTATTTTAATTGTGAAATGTGAAAATGGCTAATGAGCAATAAACACAAAGGATGTTTGAGGCTGAATGTCATTAGTTTTGGAGATTTTTTCAGAAAACAGTTGAAACTAAAATTTTGACTGATAGAGATAGAGGAAACGTCTTTAGTGGATCAGTCATTAGGTTTTATTGTCTGGGGAATGTATGTCAAAAATGTACAAAACTTCACAACAGTTCATCAAATTAAGTATGGTTATTTTATTTGAACACATGACAAATAATGACTTCTACCTTCAGGCACTGGAGATGTAAAGAAGAGTTCCTGCAGAGCTGCTACAGTGGGTCTGGGTCTGCTGTATCTTCTCCTTCTGATTGGACTCATAACTTTGGTTTTCCTATGTGAGTACTTTGTTAACATGCTAATAAAGCCCCAAGTGATGCTGGTTAACAGTGTGTGTTTAATTTGTTGTTACTGTGCCAAACAGACACCAAAGGCAACTCTGAACGAGACCAGTTACAGACCAGCTACAACAACCTGAATAAAGAACGAGACGAGTTACAGACCAGCTACAACAACCTGAATAAAGAACGAGACCAGTTACAGACCAGCTACAACAACCTGACTACAGAACGAGACCAGTTACAGACCAGCTACAACAATCTGACTGAAGAACGAGACCAGTTACAGACCAGCTACAACAACCTGACTGAAGAACGAGACCAGTTACAGACCAGCTACAACAACCTGACTAAAGAACAAGACCAGTTACAGACCAGTTACAACAGCCTGAATAAAGAACGGGACCAGTTACAGACTAGCTACAATAACCTGAATAAAGAACGAGACCAGTTGCAGACCAGCTACAACAACCTGATTAATGAACGAGACCAGTTGCAGACCAGCTACAACAACCTGATTAAAGAATGAGACCAGTTGCAGACCAGCTACAACAACCTGAATAAAGAACGGGACCAGTTGCAGACCAGCTACAACAACCTGTATAAAGAACAAGACCAGCTCCAAAAGAGATTTGATGACTTGGTCAGCGAGAAAAATGATCTGCAGAGAAACTTTCAAGGTAATCATTAATTTCTTTAAGCAACAATATCTAACTTTCATACCAAAATTCTATACCAAAAATAATTTTGATGTCTCACAGACTTGTAATCAGGTAAATGGTGCCTCTGTCATTCCAACTCTATGCCCCATAAGCAAGCCCCCAAGAAAAGCTGGGCTTTGAAGCCAATTTGACATCGTGGTCAACCTGTATAATGACAGCAATGATGTATGTCATGTAATGCACACTGGTCATAAAGACTTTTCCCCATAAGATTTTTTGGAGCATCACAACCCTCATAAAATGACTTGTTTCACTATCAGAATTTGATCCATTTCTTCCAATAACATTTGGAAAGTCTAGGAGAGCCATACAATAAAATAATTTTATCTCAGTTCAAGTAAGTGGAAGTCTCTAGTGTATTCACTTTATGGTCACACTATGCAGAAGAAGATCTGGGTAATTTTAAGAAATCAAACAGTTGTGGCTTATGCACCACTGAGCAATTCTCCCAACACGGTATCCAGTTCTTTATAAATCCATGTTCTACAATTGACTTTTAGTCATTGGTGAGAGCTTTGTGAAATAAAAGTCTGAAAGACAGACGGTGAGCTGAGCTTCTTGCTGTTAATGCTGCTGAAGAGGAAGTAATATTAGCTGTAATATAAGTAATATTAGCTGTTTCACTTGATTGATGTTTGGCTGTTAGGAAAGTTGTCAACTCGCTAGTTTTTGATCATCAATAATCAACAAACTGAATAACCCTCGCCTGACTCTCCCCATTTAAGCATGGAGGATATATTATGATCCCCGTTTCTCCTCTGACTGTGACACTACAACCACAAAAATGAAGAAGTTGAAGAGACCAAAGTATTGTGTTTTTGTTTGTTTTTGCTCATTCTTTCGGTCACTACCCAAAGCGTGACCATAGGCGAGGGTAGGAACGTAGAATGTAGACTGGTAAATCGAGAGCTTTGCCTTTCGGCTCAGCTCCTTCTTCACCATGACGGACCGTCACAGAGTCCGCATCACTGCAGAAGCTGCACCAATCCGCTGGTCAATCTCCCGCTCTATCCTTCCCTCACTCGTGAACAAGACTTAGAGATACTTGAACTCCTCCACTTGAGGCAGGATCTCGTCCCTGACCTGGAGGCTGCACTCCACCCTTTTCCGGCTGACCATGGCCTCAGATTTGCTGATTCGCTGATTCTCATCCCAGTCGCTTCACACTCGGCTGCGAACTGCTCCAGAAAGAGCTGAAGGTCATGCTCCGATGAAGCCAACAAGACCAGATCATCCGCAAAAAGCAGTGACCCAATCCTGAGGCCACCGAACCTTAGCCCCTCAACGCCCTGACTGCGCCTAGAAATTATGTCCATAAAGGTTATGAACAGAATCAGTGACAAAGGGCAGCCCTGGCAGAGTCCAACTCTCACTGGAAACAGGTCCGACTTACTGCCGGCAATGCAGACCAAGCTCTGGCATTGGGAGTACAGGGACCGGACGGCCCGTATTAGTGGGTCCGGAACCCCATACTCCCGGAGCACCCCCCACAGGGCTACCAGAGGGACACAGTCGAACGCCTTCTCCAAGTCCACAAAGCACATGTAGTCTGGTTGGGCAAACTCCCATGCACCCTCCAGGACCGCGCCGAGGGTATAGAGCTAGTCCACAGTTCCACGACCAGGACGAAAACCACACTGCTCCTCCTGAATCCGAGGTTCGACAATCTTGCGGACTCTCTTCTCCAGGACCCCCGCAAAGAACGTCCCGGGGAGGCTGAGGAGTGTGATCCCCTATAGTTGGAGCACACCCTCCGGTCCCCCTTTTTGAAGATGGGAACCACCACCCTGGTCTGCCAGTCCAGAGGCAATGCCCCCGATGTCCACGCGATGTTGCAGAGACGTGTCAATCAAGACAGCCGCACAACATCCAGAGCCTTAAGGAACTCCGGACGGACCTCATCCACCCCTGGGGCCTTGCCACCGAGGAGCTTTTTGACTACCTCGGTGATCTCAGTCCCAGAGATAGGCAAGCCCACCACAGGATCCCCAGACTCTGCTTCCTCCATGGAAGACGTGCTGGTGGGATTGAGGAGGTCTTCGAAGTATTCTCTCCACCGACCCAGAACGTCCCCAGTCGAGGTCAGCAGCACCCCATCCCCACTGAACACAGTGTTGACAGTGCACTGCTTCCCCCACCTGAGCCGCCGGGTGGTGGTCCAGGACCTCCTCGAAGCCGTTCAAAAGTCGTTCTCCATGGCCTCACCGAACTCCTCCCACGCCCGAGTTTTTGCCTCCACAACCGCAGAAGCCGCGTTCCGCTTGGCACTTGGATACCCGTCAGCTGCTTCAGGAGTCCCACAGGCCAAAAAGCTTCTGTAAGCCTCCTTCTTCAGCTTGACGGCATCCCTCACTGCCAGTGTCCACCAACGGGTTCGGGGGTTGCCGCCGCGACAGGCACCGACCACCTTGCGGCCACAGCTCCGGTCAACTGCCTTGACAATGGAGGCACGGAACAAGGTCCACTTGGACTCAATGACCCCCGCCTCCCCCAGGATGTGAGGGAAGCTCTCCCAGAGGTGCAAGTTGAAACTCTTTCTGACAGGAGATTCAGCCAGACGTTCCCAGCAAACCCCCACAGAACGTTTGGGCCTGCCTGTTCTGACTGCCATCCTCCCCCACCATCGGAGCCAGCTCACCACCAGGTGGTGATCAGTTGACAGCTCCACCCCTCTCTTCACCTGAGTGTCCAAAACATATGGCCGTAAGTCCGATGACATGACCACAAAGTCGATCATCGAACTGCGGCCAAGGGCGTCCTGGTGCCAAGTGCACATATGGACATCCTTATGTTCGAACATGGTGTTCATTATGGACAATCCATGACGAGCACAGAAGTCCAATAACAGAACACCGCTTGGGTTCAGATCAGGGGGGCCGTTCCTCCCAATCACGCCCTTCCAGGTCTCACTGTCGCTGCCCACATGAGCATTGAAGTCCCCCAGGAGGACGAGGGAGTCCCCAGAGGAAGCGCCCTCCAGCACCCCCTGCAAGGACTCCAAAAAGGGTGGGTACTCTGAGCTGCCGTTCGGTGCATAGGCACAGACAACAGTCAAGCGAAGAGAGGCTACCCTCTCGTCCACCGGGGTGAACCCCAATGTACAGGCACTGAGCCGGGGGGAAACAAGCATTCCCACCCCCGCTCTGTGCCTCTCAACTCCAGAGTGGTAGAGCATCCAACCCCTCTCGATTAAACTGGTTCCGGAGCCCACACTGTACGTCGAAGCGAGGCCAACTATATCTAGCCAGTACCTCTCAACCTTGTGCACCAGCTCAGGCTTCTTCCCTGTCAGAGAGGTGACGTTCCACGTCCCCAGAGCCAGCTTCTGCAGCTAGGGGTCGGACCGCCAGGGTCCCCGCCTCCGACTGCCACCCAACTCTCTTAGCACCCGCCCCCTGTGACCCCTCCCATGTGTGGTGGGCCCATGGGAAGGGGGGCCCATGTCACCCTTTTGGGCTGTGCCCGGCCGGGCCCCATGGGTGAAGGCCCGGCCACCAGGCGCTCGCCGACGAGCCCTTCCCCCACGCCTGGCTCCAGGGGGGGGCCCCGGTGACCACGTCCAGGCAAGGGAGACCTGGCTCCATTGATAGTTATATTCATCAGGGGGGATTGAGCTGTGCTTTGTCTGGTCCCTCACCTAGGACCTGATTGCCAAGGTAACCCTACCAGGGGCAGCCCCCAACAACATAGCTCCTGGGATCATTGGAACATGCAAACCCCTCCACCGCGGTAAGGTGGCAGCTTACAGAGAACGTTTCAACTCAAACCAACCAAGCAGAAGATTTTTTAAGATTTTGTCCAAGCTTCAGTTTTTAACTTTATTTAAGATATTAAGGTTGTTGTAAGGTTGTCACCTACAAAGTTGTCTCCAGTACTGCACCTACCTACTTGAATGCCCTTATACAGGACTATGCTACCTATGCTACCACGACTGTTGCACTCCTCCATTGAACGACGCCTGGCTCTGCCACCTGTTCGTTCAAGACAATACAAACTCTTCTCGTTTGTTGTTTCCCGTTGGTGGAACTCACTACCAGTTCTTACCAGAGCAGGAACTTCCCTCTCTACCTTTAAAAAACTCCTGAAGTCCCAGCTCTTCACAGAGTATCTTCTCTCCTAGCACTACACAACAAATCTACACCTTAAAGAATCGTAACTAGCACTCATTGCTGCACTAACGCTTCTTATTGCTCTATACATTGATTGTTCTCTTTTCTGTAAGTCGCTTTGGATAAAAGCATCTGCTAAATGACTAAATGTAATGTAAATGTTGTTTTTTCCCTCCCGGTACAAACAGAATTGGGATGAGTGTATTTCAGTGGTAGCTTCTATTACATTTCTTCTCTGGAGAAGTCCTGGCAACAAAGTAGAGAGGAGTGTTGGAAGAGAGGTGCAGACTTTGCAGTTATCAACAGCAAATATGAACAGGTAAGTGTCTATTTGTGTATACATGCATGTGTGTGAATCTGTGTGTGAGTGAATACCGTGTCACAGAAGTGGATGATAGCATGTTACTGTTTGTATTGTACTTATGTTGATGACTGTTTCTCTGCCAACAAGGAATACATAAGAAGTTTCCAGAGACGCTTTTGGTTTGGACTGACTGACAGCGGCATAGAGGGGATATGGAAATGGGTGGATGGGACTCCGCTGACCACAAGGTTTGTATGAAAATTAACTTTTACAGTTTCCATGGTGCACTTCAACCAACCACTTTCACTCTACAATATATATATATTTACTATATATATATATATATATATATATTTACTGTCATCTTGAGATAATGGACTTAATTTAAGCATTTTACAGAAATCAGTGTTCTATTTTGTTTTTGGGTTTCAGTTACTGGGCTCCTGGTGAACCAAACAGTTATCGAGGAACAGATGAAGACTGTGCTGAAACATTGTTCTATACATGGGAAAACAGCTGGAATGATGAACCATGTTACCGTGCAAGATCCTGGATCTGTGAAAGAAAATCAGCTTGACAACTCTGCAGTGATATAAAAAAGGGGAGGGGGAGATACTCTATGTCGCATTTCCACTTTTAGCACTAATAGCCAAGACAGAACTAACATAATGCTCAGCAAGGTACATATCTGTAAGTGTAACACACATAGACATTCACACAACTGCATGATTTATATCCGACCCAATGTTACCAATGCACAAGATTAAGAATACACTGAAACTAGGGGAAGTAAATTATATAGTACATACATAAATAAATACAGAAATCAAACATTAAATGAACAGAAAGAGAATTAGTAATGTTAGACTAGATTGGGCAATCAAGGAGGCTAGCGTAGTCATGCATAAAAAGAGGAGAATCTTCTGATAGTGTCTTTGTTGAAAAACTAAAATAAACAGAAGCACATTAAGATCATTATAATTAAAGGAAATTTTAAAGACTTGCAATGTAAATTGTAAACATGGAACCCAATCCCCTCTCAGTTAAAGACATGCAGACAACTAAATAATTGTGTAAATATTGTAATAAAGGGCCCAAAAACCAATCGAAAATATCTCAGCGCTGCTGATATACCTAAATAATCACTGCAGGCTGTAGTCCCTCACAAAACATGAAGAGTCTGACAGTTCTATTTAAATAATACCTTGAGTTAAAGAATAAATAAAAAGAACCAATAATAAAATAAACCAACATAAACATAAACATAAACACATGTGTTCTTTTATAACCACATATAGCCATGTTTGATCTCAGTAATATTCAAAAAAGCTTTTAAAACTGTGTGCCTTATAGTCTTGTTTGGTTTTACTCAGTACCTTGCACTTAGAAATCTTTCTCTCATTTATGCAAGTTGTTTGTAGCAGTAGTCTTTGATGTATAAACTTGACCTTGGTTTACATGGTCCAGCAGAGCTTGTTAGTGAGGTTTGATAGTGATGAGCACATTCCATTGTAGCCACCTGCTACAGTTAGATAAGTCAATCATAATAATGACAAATACTCCTTAGAAGTGTATAAGAATCAGCGTGGGACAGCCCCACCCTGAACATTTTCTGCAGACTGTCTTGTGCATTTGTAGAACTGTTCCTCTTGCAAGAATAAAATGACAAAACCAATTTATTGACTCAAGATCTTTATTTTGTGTTAGTGAGTGCTTTCCAGAGAATTTCAGCAACACTAGGCTACCAAATCAAACTCTTTCAGTGCAAGAAGAAAAGCCCTCATGAGCTTCACTCTCCTTTTTATTAACTTTGCCTGGGTCTTAGAGTTAGACTCTCTATTACTCACCCTTTCATATATATATCAGATATGTGTTCCATGACAAGAAAGTGTATATGAAAGTAGTCATGAATATTGTGTACTATTAAAAACTTGATTAGAGTAAGGGTTCAGTGGTGTATTAATATATTTGCTATAGGACATATAGCATGTGTCCAGAAAGGGGGCTGACAGTTTCTGGTAAATTTCCAAAAGAACTTCCCATGGAAAGTTTAGCTGTGGAATTTAAGACATATTCCAAATCAGATACTCCATGGGAATTATGGGAATTTATGGGAATTAACTAGAAATTTGGGGTTAAATTAAACAAACTGCATCATATCCAAACATAAATATAACCATTTTGTTTTTTCATAAGCATACAATAATACAACAAAAACAAACAAACAACAACAACAAAAAACAAAACAAAAAAGCATGACATTTCAACAGATTTATTTGTGAGTACAACTTTATTAAGTTTTAATTATTTTATTGAACAATATTAAGTAATCCACTAGCTCAAATGTGTGTCTTCAGTAGTGTGCTCTGGGCTTCAAAAGTGTAATCCAGGTTCAGAAATCATCTGTGTATGTCTCAATAGCCCTGCAGTAAGCAGTGTACTTCCATGAAATCTGGTTGTTTTAGTCAAGATTGTGCTAAAATATATTTTCCACAACTATATATAACTTCCGGGCAGCACAGTGGTGCAGAGCTTAGCACTGTCGCCTCACAGCATGTTCCTGGTTCAATTTAGTAAATTTACGTTTTTTCCCATTTATTCCCATGAATTCCTGTTAATTCCCACACATTCCTGTTAATTCCATGGAAAGTTTCCAACTTTGAAAATTCATAGAATTTTGCAACCCCAGTCTTGTGCAAGTCCACAATTCTCTTCCTGATATCTTGACTGATTTTTTTTGACTTTCCCATGATGTTAGACAAAGAAGCAGTGTGTTTCGGGTGTGTCTGTAATTAACTCAAATGTTCTCAAACCTATCAGAAGCTTCCAAAGACATGACATCATCATCTGGGCTTTCCCAAATAACCCTCTCATGCATGAATTATGAGCTCTATTGATTGATTGATGTAAAGCAAGGTTACAAAATCTCTCTGAATCTCTCTGAACTGAGGATAGTGTAACAAAAGTAACAGTCACTGAACTGAGCGTAGATCCTCATAGTATCTAGCTTCTCATATTCCTGTCAAGTCTCTGAACTGTTATGTCTGAACTTGCATCTTCTCTCCTCTTAGTATCGTATAGCATAAATCATATATTTGCTGTCAAAGGATTCTTGTTGCTCCTTTTTCTATGATAGTTGCCAAAACATCCGGGCCACAAAGCTACAAGACAGTGCATGCATGTGTACTCGGTTCTTCGTGTGCACGCAACATCTTGGTATCTGCCATATCTGACATATGACATTACCATATTCATTCCAAGAAATGTTTTGAACTCTGAAGTCAATGCCAGCTTGTCTTTTCCTTTATGGACAGCATACAGGTTTGCATTTTATACAATGTCGTCAATCATATCCTGGATGAAAAGATGCCTGAAGACATCTATTGGATCTGTTCCCTCAGCATTCATCTTGCTCTGTCCTGAGAAAGGAGGCAGGTCTCCCTCAAACTGGTTATCCTTAGCTTTCCAAACATTTCT
>JAATJX010004269.1:0-13186 GCA_028641955.1 Protonibea diacanthus | reverse complement strand
TCATCCTCCTGCAGCCAGGTTTCAGTAAGACAAAATAAATCAATATCATAATCAGATATTAATTCATTGACTAAAACAGCTTTAGAGGACAAGGACCTGATATTCAAGAGTCCACATTTAATTTTCTTATTTTGGACTGTTTGAGATGTTGATTTAATTTTTATTAAGTTTTTATGATGAACTCCTCTTCTGTTTGTTTTATCTTTAAATAATGTAGGTGGACGGGGGACAGACACAGTCTCTATACTAAAGGACTGGGTGGGCAGCTGCTCTAATGGAGGCGCAGAGAAGCGTGTAAGACTGCAGCTCTGCTTCCTGGTCTCAACTCTGGGTTGTCACGGCTTTGGTCGACTAATAAACTTGGCCATATTTCTAGATATGAGAGCTGCTCCATCCAAAGTGGGATGGATGCCGTCTCTCCTAATCAGACCAGGTTTTCCCCAGAAAGGTGTCCAATTATCTATGAAGCCCACATCGTTTGCTGGACACCACCTCGACAGCCAGCGGTGAAATGACGACATGCGGCTATACATGTCATCACTGGTCACATTGGGCAGGGGTCCAGAGAAAACTACGGAGTCCGACATCGTTTTGGCGTATGCACACACCGAAGAAACATTAATTTTAGTGACCTCCGATTGGCGTAACCGGGTGTCATTACCGCCGACGTGGATAACAATCTTACTGTATCTACGTTTAGCTTTAGCCAGCAGTTTCAAATTTGACTCGATGTCGCCCGCTCTGGCCCCAGGGATGCATTTGACTATGACCCCCGGTGTCGCTAACTTCACGTTTCGTAAAATGGAGCTGCCAATGACCAGAGTTGGCTTCTCAGCGGGTGTGTCGCTGAGTGGGGAATATCTGTTTGAAACGTGGAGCGGTTGGTGGTGTACCGTGGGCTTCAGTTTGGGGCTATGCCTCTTTCGGGCAGTCACCCAGCCTCCCGGCTGCTCGGGAACTACCGGGGGACGGCTAGCTGAAGCTACCTTCGGTGGTACCTCACCGACTACAGGGGACTGGCTAACTATAGCAGCTACTGACTGTTCGGTGGTGCGGTACCGTGCCTCTAACTCACTGAGCCTCGCCTCCAAAGCTACAAATAAACTACATTTATTACAAGTACCATTATCGCTAAAGGAGGACGAGGAGTAACTAAACATGAGGCACACAGGGCAGGAGAGAGCAGGAGAGGAGAGAGCAGGAGAAGAGAGAGCAGGAGAGCAGAGAGAAGCCATTGCTATAGTTGGGGAAGTTAGTGTGACTAACAGAAACTGGGAAAACTATCGGATTGTGGTTGCTAGAGTTAAGAAACTTGTTCGTGCACAAACAGAACAAGTGTAAGGATAGTGTAGAGTTATGTAGGTAGTCACTGATGTGAAAAATATACGAAAATCTGTTTAGGTGAGCAGAGCAGAGAGCACCGTGGCAGCAACACCGATAACCGGAAGTGACAGAATTGCGCTTACCGTAAAGCACGTCGCACGTCGCTACTCCTTGTTTGCAGGTGTTTCCGCACTGACAGGAACCAAGAGGAACTAAAGGGAAGCTTCTTCGTATCGATATTTTGCTGTATTAATCACTGTACCACAGATGCAGGCATATATATATATATGGTATATATAGTAATGACTTCATGAGCTTCTTTAATGATAAAATTATAACTATTAGAGACAAAATTCATCACCTCTTGCCCTCAACAGGCACTGGTCTGCATTCTGATACAGCAAGTTTGGAAACAGCTGTAAAACCTGATATATATTTAGACTGTTTTTCTCCCATCGACCTTCATCAAATAACTTCAATAATTTCTTCATCTAAACCATCAACCTGTCTCTTAGACCTCATCCCAACCCAGGCTGTGTGACTTTCTCCATAAGAACAGTTTACTTGAGGATTATCAGTCAGGATTTAGAGTGCATCATAGCACAGAGACCGCACTAGACACTAGTCAAAGTTACAAATGACCTCCTAATGGCATCAGACAAAGGACTCATCTCTGTACTTGTCCTGTTAGATCTTAGTGCCGCATTTGACACCATTGACCATCAAATTCTTTTACAGAGACCGGAACATCAAATTGGTATCAAAGGAACCGCCCTAAGCTGGTTTAAGTCATATTTCTTAGATCGATCTCAGTTTGTTCACGTCAATAATGAATCCTCCATGCACACCAAAGTTTGTCCCACAAGGTTCTGTACTAGGACCACTTCTATTCAGTTTATATATGCTTCCTCTAGGGAACATTATTGGGAATCACTCCATTAATTTTCATTGCTATGCTGACAACACCCAATTATATTTATTGATCAAGCCCGATGAAACCAACCCGTTAACTAAACTCCAAGCATGCCTTAATGATATAAAAAGTTGGATGACCTACAATTTTCTGATGTTAAAACTGAAGTTCTTGTAATTGGACCCAAATACCCCAGAAACTCTCTTTCTAGAGACTTTAGTTACTTTAGACGGGATCACCCTGGCCTCCAGCTCCACCGTAAAGAATCTTGGAGGTGTTTTTTATCAGGATTTGTCCTTTAACGTCCACATAAAACAAATTTCAAGGACTGCATTCTTCCACTTACGTAACATCGCCAAAATCAGATGCATCGTGTCTCAAGCAGATGCAGAAAAACTAGTCCACGCATTTGTTACTTCTAGGCTGGACTATTGTAACTCTTTGTTATCAGGCTGCTCCAATAAGTCTTTTAGGTCTTTGCAGCTAATTCAGAATGCTGCTGCACGTGTTCTGACAGGAACCAAGATCAGAGATCACATCTCTCCCATTTTGGCTTCCTTGCCCTGGCTACCTGTTAAATCTAGAATAGAATTTAAAATTATCCTCCTTACATACAAAGCTCTTCATGGTCAGGCACCATCATATCTAAAAGAACTCATAGTACCTTACTACCCCTCTAGAACACTGCGCTCTCAGAATGCTGGGTCTCTTGTGGTTGCTGTAGTTTCCAAAAGTAGATTGGGAGCCAGAGCTTTCAGCTATCAAGCTCCTCTTCTGTGGAACAAACTACCATTCTGGGTTCAGGAGGCAGAGACGGTCAACAGTTATAAGAGTAGATAAGACTTTCTTTTTTGATAGAGCTTATAGTTAGGGCTCGCTCAAGTCATTCCTTAGTTATGCTGCTCTGTTGATTTGTTCTGTACACGTGACATCTATTGCACGGAGGCAAAATGTGTTTTGTGAATTTGGGCTATACAAATAAAATTTGATTTGATTTAATTTGATTGATCAACCATAAAATACATACATTAATACAGTATAAATGAATACGGTGTACAGTGTATTTTTTAAATTTAGACCATGTGTCACCAATCATCATTCTTATTGTATATAAACAATATATGAAGAGTGTTGTGATAAGTAACTACAGGTTGTGGGGGTCGCAGCAACAGGACGTCATCAAGAGGTGTTTTTACGGAGCACGTTATGTGTATGTTCCTGGGTTATGCTCAATTAGCTGTAGCAACAAAAAGGTTCGATAATAAACCAGCTTATTCCCAGCAAGACGACTCAGTTCCTCCTTTGTTTTAAATATCGACACATGACATGGTTTTTCCTTGGAGAAGTTACTGAACATGTGTCAGACATAATGGATCAACCTGATTCAGAAAATGAGTGGCTTGTTGACTTACCTGTTAATGGCAGCACTGTGGAATTTAAAATAGACACTGGGGCAGACATCAGTGTAATGTCACAGGTTGCGTTCAAGAGACTGCCACAGTGCTCCCACTTGGTCACAAGGAAAGGACCAATCACCAGCCGTGGCAGTGAAGTGAGTACAAGGGGGGAAAGTACAGATTCTGGATAACTGTAATTAAAGGGCAATACTCTCACAATCTCCTGGGACGGACTGTTGCCACCAGGATGGGACTGGTCATGAGAGTTGACGGGATGGACACTGTAATATTAAGTGATGTGTTTGGGGATATTGGTTTGTTTAAGTGCGACGCTGTAAAAATCTAATTTAAGGCTGACTGTGAGCCCTACTCACTGACAATGCCACGTTGCATCCCATTCCCCCTCCTGCCTAAAGTTGAGGCTGAACGTATGTTGGCTCTGGACATTATTGAAGAGGTTACAGAGAAGAAAAACAAAGGGCAAATGCTAGTGTGTGTCGATCTAAAACGCTTGAACAAGGCAGTTAAGCGAGAGAGGTACATCCTGCCAACATTGGAGGATATTTATCCCAAGCTGGAGCTAAAGTGTTCTCTACCCTCGATGCCTCCTGCGGATTTTGGCAGATCCCCTTGGATGCTGCCAGCCAAAAGCTGACAACCTTCATCATCCCAATGGGGAGATTCTGCTTCCGACGGCTGCTTTTCGGTATCATGTCAGCTCCAGAAATCTTCCAAAGACAAATGTTAACACTGTTAAAGGATGATGAGGGAGTTGTCGTAGTAATGGATGACATATTTGTTTATGGAACAACCAGGAAAGAGCACGACACCCATCTTGATGTGGTGCTGAAGACCATAAAAGACAGTGGTTTAAAGTTGAACAAGGCCACGTGTCATTTTGACAAAACAGAAATACAGTACTTTGGCCACATCATAAGTGCAGAAGGCATGAGACCTGTCACTGACAAAGTTAAAGCCATTACAGGAATGCCAAGCCCAACCAAAGTTATGGAGCTTAAACAGGTCCTGGGTCTTGTCAACTATGTCGGAAAGTTCCTGCCCGGCTTCTCCTCAGAGCTACATCCCATCACTGCCCTGCTCAGGAAGTAAACTAAATGGGTGTGGAGTGATGTACAAGAAGCTGCGTTTCAGAAAGTAAAAGCTATGCTTGTGTCTGCACCAGCACTTGCATATTATGATGTCTACCGCAAGACTGTCATCAGCACTGATGCAAGCGACTACGGATTAGGAGCAGCATTATTGCAGGAACAGGAGGATGAGTTAAAGACAGTGGCATTCTATTCCCATATGTTGTCTGGTGCTGAGAAGAGATACTCCCAAACTGAAAAGGAGTGTCTTGCAGGGGTGTGGGCATGTGAGCGCTTTGCTCACTATGTGCCATCCATGGAATGCTTCCTTCTACAAACTGACCACAAACCCCTGGTACCCCTCATAAATACATACGACTTGGACAAGGTCCCTCCAAGGTGCCAAAGACTCCTAATGCGCCTACTGAGATTCAACGTGGTGGCTGAGCACATCCTGGGAAAACAGCTTGTTGTAGCCAATGCGCTCTCTAGTAGTCCACTGACTGACAGTGGTGATGAACACACAGACCAGGAAGTACAAGCATATGTTGAGTCAGTGGTAGCAAATGCACCTGTTTCATCACAAAAACTTGACCAAATCCGCTCTGCCACACTACAGGATGAAGAGCTGCAAAAGATAGTGCAGTTCATTAGGAACGGATAGCCCCCAAAGACATTGCTGTTTCCGTCCCTGCATGGATATTATTCTGCCAGAGCTCACCTCTCCGAGACTGGTGCACTGGTGTTGTATCAAGGTAGACTGGTTATCCCAGCTGCACTTGGATCAGAAGTGCTCAAACAGCTACACGAGGGACACCAAGGCCTTACAAGGTGTCGCGTTCGAACTAGGATGTCAGTATGGTGGCCTCGCATCAGTGCATAGATCATAAATACAGTGTCAACATACAAGTTCTGTGTTGAAAACAAAACCACTCAAAGAACCTCTCCTCACCACATCTTTACCTGGGGGACCCTGGCAGCGCATTGCTGTTGATTTGTGTGAGCTAGAGAGACAGAATTATCTCATTGTGACTGATTATTATTCTAGGGACATTGAAATTGCCCACCTGTCCTCAACATCCAGCCACCAGGTTATTACCAGGCTCAAAGGCATGCTTGCAAGATGGAGGATACCGCTGGAACTGGTGAGCAACAATGCCACACAGTTCAGCTCGGGAGAGTTTCAAGACTTCTGCCAAAGCTATGGGTTTGTGCACACAACCTCCAGCCCTCATTACCCCCAAGCAAATGGTGCTGTCGAGCAAGCTGTGCAGACTGCTAAGCGCATCCTAAAGCAGCCAGATTCATATCTTCCTCTGATGTGCTACAGAGCCACCCCTAGTGCTGTTACGGGGGTAAGCCCGGCTTTACTCATGACTGGAAAAGATTTTAGACCACCCTTCCTATGTTGGAAGAAAAACTACAAATTTCTCCTGTGGACAGACATCAAATCCAGCAGAAGGATGCTCAGGCTAAAGCAGCCTACCAGTTCTTCCATGAACGCCGTCACTCTGCTCTGCCACTTCCTGAACTCCAATCTGGGCAGGCCCTTAGTGTGAAACTGGATGGAGAAAAGGGGTGGAAAATGTCTGCTAAAGTCACTGGCAAGTGCAGTGAGCCCTCGTCTTACATTGTGAAGACAGACAATGGTGCAGTGCTGCGACACAATAGGAGACATCTGCAGGCAGTCCCAGAGCTTGCTGGCCCTCCAGACCAGCAGCAGCTGCAGCCTGAGGAATCTCCAGCCGCCCAGCAGCCTCCTTTTGTGGCTAGACTCAGCCACAGAGATCCTGCTTCTGTCCAGAGACTGAAAGATCCACCTGTGGTGTGTTGTGTGGACGACCACACCTGTCATCCCCTCATAGAGCTATTCAAGTGACATCCAGAGGTTGTGGGGTCAGGGTACCTCTCAGGTATAGAGATACTTGAACACTTTAATGTCATCTTCACACTGCTTCCTAAGTAATTCTGTTGTGAGAGATAAGTAAGTAGTAAAGTAAGTAAGGGAATTACATTATGTTCCTCAGTTAATGTTATGTTCATTATGAATAAAGTGTTATGTTTTGGGTGAGATCTGATAATTGATAGGTTAAATCGGAATTGCATAAGTGCCTGGGATCACAATAAGTAATGCTGATGTAACACAAACACCCAGACTGTTTTGAAACTGTTCATACACACATAGGAACAGCAACTATTGGGGCAGAATAAACCCTACGCTGCTGTGAACGGCGGGCAGTCTACCCCAAAGTCCTAGAGTGAGACTGTTATGTCCATGTTTATCTTACTTGATGTGCAGTACATCTTGTTAATTGTTTGAGTTTTAACCTTTTGAAAAGGGGGAGATGTCGTGATAAGTAACTACAGGTTGTGGGAGTTGCGGTAACGTTATGTGTATGTGCCTGTGTTATGCTCGATTAGCTGTAGGAACAAAAGGTCAGTTAATAAACCAGTTTATTCCCAGCAAGACGATTCAGTTCCTCCTTTGTTTTAAACATCGACACACGACAAAGAGCATGACAAAATCCCTGTAGCTGCAGCAGCTTCTCTAGTCACGGAGAAGTGCCGCGTCAGAGCGCAGTGCCATTATGCACGGCCGTTCACTGTGTTTTACCTTCATTAAATCACCTGAAAATGATATCAAGCTAACCATACAGACCTACATACAGACCTCTACACACAGTACAGTGTTCCGTTAATAGTTCTGCTTTTTTATGAAGGAGACGCCCTGTTACCAGGGCTCACCATAGCTGCACTGAGATCTAGAATAGGATCTATAGATTTATATGAGAGCCCCCATCTAGTTTAAAATAAAGCCTAGCTATTCTTACATCTTGTGTCTTGGGTCCTTCTAGATTGTACACAGGGGCTGTTGTGGGACACTCCTGTGAGGTTGAAGGCTTGCTGAAGTTGGCCTGATAAACAGCTGTCTGGCCTGTTGTAGGAGGTCTGCCACGATTAAAAAGGGAGCGGACTTCTTCGTCAGAAGAACAGTATTGGGCAGGGGCATCAGGAGGATTTTAGCCTGTACACACATTCACCAGTGTGTTAATCATGTCCTCATTGTTTAATATTGCTGCTACGACATTTCAAGTGGACTGACGAACTTTTTGCTGCAGCATCCACACGTTACACAAGATGGCCGCAGGCATTGCCATGAAAGTCTGACGTCAGTCAAGTTTGATTCAATATATTCAAAGATTCATTCAATATATTCAAAGATTCATTCAATATATTCAAAGTTTCATTCAATATATTCAAAGATTCATTCAATATATTCAAAGTTTCATTCAATATATTCAAAGGTTCACTCCATATATTCAAGGTTCATTCAATATATCCATTATATTATTCTGTTTTAGCATGTGTCCATAACCATACAAGTTTCTTCCATTGTCTTAGAGGTTTTTGTCAAATACATGATGTGAGATTAGTCTGTGAGACATTTTGGGAAATGTATTAATTCATTATCTTGCCAAAATTTCCATTTCCATTAGATTTAGTCCTTTATCTGACTTTTATACAAAGCGACTTACAAAAAGGGGAAACAGTGAATGTACAGAGCAACAAGGACATGTTAGTGCAGCAATAAGTTTTACTCACATAGAATCAAGGTCCAGTTCATGTATTATGTCCAGTTGTTGGTAGTGTTGGAGAGGACGTCCTCTTGAAGAGCTGGAGGTCTTCAGGAGGTTTTTAAAGGTAGAGAGGGACATCACTGATCTTATAGGAACCATGTTCTCGTTCCACCGAGAAAAGTTTGGATGTCCTGAGCATACGGGTGGCAGAGAACTGGAAGAGGTAACATATGTCTGTATGAGGGCAGAACCAGAGACAACTTTGTAGTCAGCATTAGAGATTTGAATTTAACGTGGGCTGCTACAGGTAGCCAGTGGAGCTCGATGAGCAGCGGGTTAACATGTGAACTTTTGGGTTGATTGAAAACCAGGCATGCCAGCATGTTCTGGATAATATGAAAGAGTTTCACTGTGCAGACTGGGAGGCCCGTCAGGAGGGTGTTATAGTAGTTGTGGCATAGCTCAGATTGCTGGTGTTCCTGACTTTTAGAGTGGCTTGGCCCATCTGGTAGTATTTTGGTGCAAACTGCAGAGTGCAGAGGTCATTCAAAGGAAGCAGCACAGAGTCACTTGTTGGTGTTATGGTGGACTGTGATTCAATATGATTTTTCTGCCAATCTGATCATTTTATTAACAACAGCTAAGTAAAGAAAATGGAGGCCTAAAATGGAATTAATAAATTATTTAATTAATCAGTCTTCAACCAATCATTTATGTATTATGTATGTACATATATATGTATATGTTTCTTAAATCACTGCAGTTATCTGAAGGCAGCAGAACACATATGTTGATAAATCTGCAGCCAATGATTTGAGAGGTGCAGCATTACTGCACAGTGTAGATATGCACTGTGTTTATCTTTATTACATCACATGCAAACAACACCAGGCTGCTGCAAAATGACCACACACACCTCTACATGTATCAGACCAGTCAGCTATAACAGATTACAGTGGCTCATTAATCCTGCAGGTCAATGCCTCCTTTCTTTTTCATATTATTCTTGGAATGCATAGTGGTGCAAACTCTGTATGTCATTACAGCTGAAATAGTGTCAGATTGAAAATTGTTATTTATTTCTATCATCATTGTACACATTCAATAAAAACATTTTATAGTATTGTCATGTTGTTGTTGTGAACAACAACAAGGACAATTCTTCAGTTGATGAGTTGTTGTTGTCATGCATCACCGATGGCTCAGCAATAAGACCAGAGATGTGATTGGCTGATAGCTTATTTATTTCACCCTCCATTTAGTCTGTTTGCACTTTGTGCCGTGCACCTACATGAACCAATATAGCAGCTGTACTTGGTGGTGCCCACACAGTCTGTGTGTCTAAGACCAACTGCCTTTCCACTTACAGACTCTGACTTGGTTCTGTGTCTGCTTTGAGAGGACAATGATTTGTTTCACCAAATTAAATAAATATTCTCAACTTTATTACAGAGGAAGTACTGACAAGCCTCAGAGCTCAGATTGTTCATTGCTTCACCACTGGTAGCAACGGAATCAACAAAGAGAATGTAGCCATAAAAGAAAGGAGTGTAAGACAGCAAGGTATAGCAAGCATACACATACACTCATCAGCCATAACATTATGACCACCTGTAAATATTGTGTTGGTTTTCCCTTTTACCGCCAAAACAGCCCTGACCTCATCGAGACATGGTCCACAGTAGACCTTTGAAGGTCTGCTGTGGTATCTGACACCAAGACATTAGCAGTAGATCCTGTAAGTTGAAATGTGGGACCTCCATGGGTTGGGCTTGTTTGTCCAGCACATCCACAGATGCTCGATTGGATTGAAATCTGGAGGCTAAGTCAACACCTTGAACTTGTTTTGTTCCTCAAACCATCCCAGAACCTTTTGAGCTTTGTGGCAGGGCTCATTATCCTGCTGAAAGAGACCACTGCCATCAGGGAATACAGTTTCCATGAAAGGGTGGACCTGGTCTGCAACAATGCTCAGGTAGGTGGTATGTGTCAGAGTAATATCCACATGAATGACAGGACCCAAGGCATCCCAGCAGAACATTACATAAAGTGTCACACTGCCTCCGCTGGCTTGCCTTCTTCTTACCATAGTGAATGGACTGTACTTGTACCATACAAGGTACCAACTGCTCATCAGTTTTAGGAGCTAACCGTTCATACACATTCACACACAGAATCATGTGCCATCAGAGCAGTCTGGGGTTCAGTATCTTGCCCAAGGACACTTCGACATGCAGACTGGAGGAGCCAGGGGTCAAACCACCAATCATCAACTGCCAGGTAAGTGACGCACACGCGCCTGGACATCCATGTGTTTGTTAGAATGTAAAAAGACAAACAAAAAAAACTGTGATTCACACTGTGTTCTGACACCTTTTTAGCAGAGCTAGCATTAACTTGTTCAGCAATTTGAGCTACAGGACCTCAAGTGTTTGATCAGATCATACAGGACAGTCTTCGCTTCCCATGTGTATCAATGAGCCTTGGCTGCCCATGACCCTGTCAACAGTCCAACACCTTCCTTGGTCCCCTTTTGATATTTACTGACCACTGCAGACTGGGAACACCGCACAGAGCTGCAGTTTTGGATTCCATCTATTTTTCTTGCTTGTACAATGTTAACTTTGAGGACAACATGTTCATTTGCTGCCTGATATATCCCACCAACTGACAGGTGCCAAGGTAACGAGATAATCAGTGTGATCAGTGGCTGACCAGTGTATATGGAAATATGTCTTTCTGTTGATCATGTCCATGGCAGTGTTTGTTTTGCTTCTTCACCAGGACTTCTGTCTGCTTCGTAAATTTGGACAAAATTTGAATGTTTTTTTTTTTTTTTAATCCCAGGCGGAAAATCAGCAAAGGGTGAAAGAGGAATGCGAGTCCATCTCCAAGTGTCCTTCTGTTGAAACTCGTGCCTTCATGCTATGCTGCCACCATGGTGTGAGAAAGTCAGAGCAAAGGCCTTTTGAAGGTCCAATATGGTGTGTGTGCGTATGTGCGTGTGTTTGTATGCACAAATGTGTTAAATGTTGGTCAGTAGACAGGTGCATGCTGTTCTCAGTTGGATTTGTCTGCTAGTCTCCTCTGGACCTTGAAAAAGACACTAAATGAGAGAACAGTCATCCTATTCTACAAGCTCCTCTCTGTAAACATTCTGTAGATACATTTATACTCTCAGTTTACTTTGTCTTTTTATTGGACCAAGCTAAACATATTAGGGAGTAGCTACTTTCCCTTTGTTTACTCTTCCATTAATCATGCAGACAGCTATAGAAACATTTAGCCGTAAA
This sequence comes from Protonibea diacanthus, assembly GCA_028641955.1. Lineage (NCBI taxonomy): Eukaryota > Metazoa > Chordata > Actinopteri > Sciaenidae > Protonibea > Protonibea diacanthus. Next base: position 1,594 of record JAATJX010004269.1, on the reverse strand, counting down.
ACAGGCTACAGTAAGCCACTACCTGGGTGGCTAATCAACCTTTATCTCCTTGTTTCCCATATATTTACACCAGCTGAGTGACTGTTAAGCCATGCAATCACTACATTGTTAGGGTTGTAAATCAGCACCATTATCAACAAATTCCACACGTTAGTTTCTTCAAATCAAATTCTTGTGTCTGTCTCCTCGTAAGCTTGCTGAAAATGTCTCCATATGAGGATCTTTTTCTCACTGTTTACTCACTGTTTACTCACTGTTTCTCACTGTTTGTCTGTTTGCGGATCTACTTGCAGATCATCACACACTCACACAATGCTTCTGTGTGTGTGTGTGTGTGTCCAGACAGATGTGTGGAGGAGTGTCAAGTATTCAAAATGCTCCATGGGGAATAATTGCATGTATAGAAGAACAGGTGTCGTGTATAGGTTTGGTACATAGCCCACAGTGTTTTATCTCTTTCTCTCTCCTGGTTCAAGGTGACAGCAGCATCTCACACTCTAAAGCACTCCTTGTTCACCAAACTATTTTTTAAACACACAAGATAGAGCACAAATCCTTCATTGTTTTGTCCATGGCTTATTAGAGATAATAGTTCTCTCATTTATCATTGATCTGAAGGTCACGATGACACCAGCGCTCACAGACATGTTCATACAGCAACATGATGTATTTTAACAAAAGTCTGAATGAGGTCAAATTATGCAACAGGTTGCATATACTCAATGTAGCAGTGATGATTTCAGATGTGAAATAGATTCAGTCATATGCATAATAAAAGGATTGAGTGCATATTTATTGATATACCAATGCTCTTTATGACTAAGAGCATAATATGAGTCATACAAGTCATAAAACATTCACAGACATTCTCTTTAACATGAGTTTATTTTTAATTCATTTAAATGTGTCTCAAAGTATTTAGATTATTTTCTTGATAAAAGTACCACAGTATAAACATACTTTATTACAAGTAAACGTCCTGCATTGAACATGTTAAAGTAGTATTAGAAAACATACCTGAGTACCAGAGTAAAAGTACTAACTATAAAAAATATCCCCTGTGAGTTTTATGCTGTATTATTCACCGCAATTCACCGATACAGGAAAGGGTGCATCATATTCTCATAGGTTTAAATGTTTAGAAAAGCAACTAGAGACAATGTTTCCCTCTGAATTATACTGGAATGCAAATATAAAGTATCAACAAATTGAAATATGCACTTGAGTTTTTGTACTTAGCTACATGTGTCTACATAAAATATGTTAAATCCAGACAGAACACAGCACAAACTGAGCTTTGACTTGAAATTGAGCTTTACCGGAGTCTTCCTCAATTATGACACTGGTAAACAGTAGATGGCGCCATCACCAAACAAATCAACACACAGCTAAGCTCGCTGTGGCTCGGAGGTAGAGCGGGTCGTCTACTGATCAGATGATCTGCGGTTCGATCCCTTCTAGTCTGCATGTTGGTCAAGATACTGAACCCCAGGGTCGAAGGCTGTGCCATCGGTGTGTGAATGGTTAGCTCCTCAAACGGACTACAGAGTAGTAGTAACCAGGTTTAAGCCAATTTGTTTGCCCCAACCCAACA
>JAATJX010004268.1:0-10225 GCA_028641955.1 Protonibea diacanthus | reverse complement strand
AACCATCATCAGTTTCTTTAGAAAATAAAATGGAAGATCTGAATTACACTTGGCAGGTTCATCACTCATGGTCTTCTCATCAATCTGAAGTATTGTGCTCAGTGACAGCTTCTCTTTGCAGTGCTGCTGCAAGCCCAGATCCTCCAATAAACTCTCCAGTGGTGTGCCTGTGGATATAAAGATGTGGATATGAGCCAATCATCTGCATTTTAATACGACAGATCCAAAGTTAATTCAGAAATTCACTCATGTATGCTGAAATAGCTGGAAATGGTGGCATAATGCACAATTTTGCAACCTGTCTTTGCTTGGAAGCTGAAGTAACCTGTAGTCCTCCAGAAAATTTTATTGTTGTTGTTTGTTTGTCCTTTCTTTTTTCCATTTTGATTTCTTAAAATAATAACTGCTGTGAACGAGATACTGACAAATATGCTGTTTGGGCTTTGTGCGCTACTCTTCATTACTGCTACTTGTTATGGAGAAATCGTTGAAGTCAAAGGTCAATGAGATCAGGAGGGAAGAAAGTGTTCAGGAGCCTCTGATCTCTCATGCAGTAATATTTATTGAGCTTGGCCAAGGAGCATTAGAGACACTCTCAAAGTACATCAGAAGTCTCACATTCTGCCCAACTCATGCTGATGGTCAGACTTCAAACCCCTACAGATAACACCACAAATACTGTATGCCCAGAAATAGTCAAAGAGAATGTTTTTACCTATGCAGGTGTTATTGTCAGCATATTCTAGTCTGGAGACACTGTTGTCTGTTTACACAGATTGGAACGTCAACAGCAAGCTATCTATTATGTCTACGAAGGCAGCAATAGGTCTCTTCAACCCTGGCCACCAAAGTGTTGAGATAGACTGGCATCAACTGTTCCCAATCAAAGCCAAACAATTAATACTGCCAAAGACCTGAAGGCCCACATGTGCCCCTGTGTAACCTGAGGATAGAAAATTCCATAACACTACAAAATTATTAATTAATTATTTAATAATCATTAATTCTCTATGTACAAATATTTTTTTTTCTACAGTATATAAAACCAACAATTCTACTTTTAAAAAACTGAAACAAAAATACAGAGGCTTTAAAAACGGTTTTTGAAAGGTGTGTTTTTCTTGTTGTAAGAATTTTTTTTGAGGGTGTCTTTGTTGTTTCTTCCAGCAATTTTGATTATCTGTTCCATCCTAATTGGTTTCACCAATAAAAAAAAAAATATATATATATATATATATACCTTAACTTACTGTTGTTACTTGTTCATATTAATGTGCAAACAATAAAGAAAAACTAGTAAGAATAATACTGATGTTTCAGGTAGAAGAATTACATTCACATATAGCATTGCAACCCCTGATTGTGGTCTGTCTAACCACAATTCTGACATTTTAGGCCACACACACAAGATCAACAGGAATCAGCAAAAAACTATTACCTTAAATAAAAATACGTAAAACCAGTATCTATTTTAAGGTTAACAACAACAATAAAGACAAACCAACAATAAGAATAATAGTTATGTTGTAGTTAAGAAACAATATGTAACTGTGTAACTGCAGAAATAACCAGCCTTCCTCCCAACTAAATAATGGGGTGAGCTGCATTGTATTCAATGACAGGTCAGTTGGAAATAATTGGCTGGTAGGATTTTTTTGTCCTTTTTAAGCTTTATTTGACCGAGACAGCTAAAGAGTGACAGAAATGTGGGGAGAGAGAGATAGGGGGATGACATGCAGCAAAGGGCCACAGGGCTACTGCGCTAACCCACACCCACGATTTTTAATTTTTAATAATTAAAATTCATATTTTTTAATAATTCAAACATGTAGTTTTTTTTCCATCTAATTTATTCCTCTTTTATTTGATTCATTTTGGAAGCCTTTGTAGTGTCATGGTAAAAAGTGTATATTAATAATGTAATGTTTGAAAATGTATTCTTCTTTAGTTTTTATTGCAATTGTGATTTTATTTTACTTACATGTTCGTGCAGATGTTGAAGTTGGTTTGCTTCTTCTTCCATTCTTAAGTTGTGCATCATTGAACTCCTTAGTAATTGAGAAAAATATGAAGTTTAAAATGTATTTCAACAGCAAACATGACAACATATGCTACATATATTCTTTCATTTTTATTATTATGTTTAGAAATAAAAAGTAACTGTTTACCTCCTCATCTGAGCTTTCCATTGTGGGTACACTCTCAGCCATCCCACACTTGACCCAGATTATTTAAACTGCATCAGCAAAAAACGGCATTAATTAGCCCTCTATAACCTCAAAAGATAGATAAATATATGCTGAGTCATTCTTCTGTTTCAGTCTGTGGAAAGCCTACATTTGATTTAAAGGAGGACAAAAAGAATCAGTGACAGAGAAATTGCAGCCTACCTGTGGATTCATTCATGACAATGTGCAGATCCAGTATTCTGTTGTATGTTAAGTATCTGCACTGAGCATAAAGCTCTGTCCTTTTCTGTTGCGGGCGTCTCCTTTTATTCTGGGTGTAGTTACTTTCAGTTTTGTTTCTCAGAAACAGATTCTGGTTTCCAAGAAAGCAAAACTTATTTGTCTGGTATGCCCCTTTGCTGAAGGCAGGAAGCTGCTGAAATAGAGGAACTGAACTGAACTGTGAGCATGTCCTGAAGTTATCAAAGCATTTTTGAATTTAAGAATATATATAATAAATGTCTATTGTCCTGAACACAGACCCACATCCACTGGAGCATAATTACATACAGTCTTTGTTTACAGAGTTCAAGTAACAGGCACATCTCAATATTACATTATATTATATTTCCTGAAGCACGTTTAACCAACATGGATGCCATAGAATCTGCTTTACACTTAGTGGGACCATCATTTGTTTTTCAGCAGGACAATGAGCTAAAACACACCTCCATGTATACACACAAGCTCTGTCCACTAAATAAATAATACAAATAACAATACTGAAAACAGAGAGAAGCATTTCTTCTTGTCTGACTGAGCATGTGACATGTTGAGGTGGTCACATGCCAAGTTTGATAGTTTATAATTTACATATGAAGCCCTGAAAGCTCTTCAGCACAGGTCACTAATAGGCAGACAGCGTTCCGGGTCTGGACCCAGGCTCTGTATCATATCATATCATTATGTTTTATTCAGTTTTGGTGGAGATTAGATTTTGACCAGCGTTACGTATTAACTTGTGGCCACATTAACTGGCAACCGTCAGCCAAATGCGTCTGTGGTTGTTGCAGATGCTACAGATGTTGAAAACAGGAAAAAAAAAGGATGTAGCTGTCCTTGTAGATGCCTCTTTGTTTAATTTCTTACCTGTTAACGTTACAATGTCAAACAAACAGACCTGACTCGTCCTTGCAGTCTTATTTGTGTGAATGCATCATGACCTGTATCAGGAAAAGAGCAAGTTAGCTCTGCCTGCTAAAGTCTCTAATAAAAAATCTTGAATACATTTTCTAAATATGTCTATGGAACCTGCTTGAGTAAACATGTAAACATTCAGCCTTTTGAATAAAAATAAAAGAGGAAAACATTTTTACGGGATTCGAACATGTATCATTGTGACAAAACAAATGAAAGACAAAGAACTATTGCAGCTCACTATGAGCATACTGAAAGGTCATAATATAACATATACAGTACACAGACTGCTGTCTTTTTTAAACGCAGGACGGATAACCAGGTTAACTTGTCACCACACCTGGCTCTGGTATTCTGTGACCACACCTGGCTCTATTACCGTATGAGCCCTCTGTGTAATTTGCTGACAGGGTTTTAAAATACGAATGATGTATGGTATCATTGTATGTTTGGCTGTGCACAGAAATCTAGTCTGACGACTGCTTATGGATTAATTAGCTAAAAGACTGGTCGCTGCCGTGACTCTGTCAGTCATTTAAACACTGCTCTGATCCTCTTGCAAGAGTGTAGCTCTGGATTTCTTTTGAACCCTCGTTAAACCATTTCAAGGACATCATTTGCAGTGTTGATAGACACGAGCACCTAAACCAAGACAAAGTCAAGTTTGACATTAGTTATGAGATAGAGACTGATAGCTCCATCTGTCCATCCATCAAAGTCCCCGTGGGTCCACCACAGAGTAACTAATATAAGGGTTTACTCTCCCTTCATTTAACATTGCCACTCCAATCCTGCCAGAAACATAGTTGATACATGTCAATGAGACTTTCATAGTGTCTGCTGTTGCATCTCTCTGGTTGTGAGGTTATTTTTTACAAGCATTACGACACTGTTGGCTACCATAGCATTCTGTAGCTACATGCCATCCGTGCTTTAAACTCAGAGAGACGATCATTTGTTTTTCAACAACAAAATGAGCAAAACACACCTCAAGGCTATGTAGGACTATTTGACCAGGAATCAGATTCATAATCAAATTATGTTTATTAGCCGTAATGTATGCATATGGAATGATTCAGTTCACTTTGCTCTCAATGTCCAGACACAGATATGAACAACATAAATGCAGCTTAAAACCTGGGACTTGATGGCTGAACATAAAAGATTAAAAGATTAAACTTCTATGTGCAGATAAAATGTATAGAAATGTGTCTATGAGGTGTATACAATATATTAACTATCATTGTATTGCATCATTTAATGATGTTGATCATTTTGATCTCAGTACTTTTCCACTGTTCATACATGGGCTCATCTGACCTTGCATGCCTTGTGCACAAACACACACACACACAAACACACACACAAACACTTGTACTGATACCTAACCAAGCTAAATAGTTCTGCTTGTCTCCTTACATCAACAATAGAACAGGCATATTTCACGCGTATGCGAGAGGAAACTGCTTCTAGGATGCTTCTAAAACAGACCGGTGGAGCCGGTAGGGTTTTGATACATAGAGTGGCAGCGTATTGCTAAGCGATGACACAGCGCACATCTAGCAGACCTGGTGGGGTTTTGAGGTCAGATAACTTTTACTCATCAGTCAGGTGAAGTTTTCCTTTCAGTCTTGCAGATTGTCTCTGTCTGAATTCGTACACCATTCACATATAGATATAAGTACATCCTGTCTTCTTTTATGGCTAATACACGTCACGGCGTTCTGTGTGCTGGCACAAATCAGACACTGGCGGCGTGAGAATGTGATCAATTGTCAAAATAGAAACACTGTGCAAACTAGTGATCTTAACAACCAAGAAACAATTCAAATATGTAATCTTTTTACTCATGAGAAGCACATAAACCAAGGAAAAATGACCAAATCTGAACAAGTTAACAAAGTCTGGTGGGCAAAACGCTCCGCTTCTGAAACTTACCGCTGGTTAGTGAAGTCATGTGGAGAACACACCACTTTGCGACATGACAAGAGAGCGTGCCTGAGGTGGGGCTCTGCCGTGACTCTGTCAGTCATTTAAGCCTGCTCTGATCCTCTTGCAAGTGTAGCTCTGGATTTCTTTGAACCCTCGTTAAACCATTTCAAGGACATCATTTGCAGTGTTGATAGACACAAGCCTAAGCCAAGACAAAGTCAAGTTTGACATTAGTTATGAGATAGAGACTGATAGCTCCATCTGTCCATCCATCAAAGTCCCCGTGGAGTCCACCACAAAAGGTAATAATATAGTTTACTCTCCCTTCATTTAACATTACCACTCCAATCCTGCCAAGCTATGGTTGATACATGTCAATGAGACTTCATATGTCTGTATTGCATCTCTGGTTGTGAGGATTTATTTTTTAAACATTACATGACACTGTTGGCTACCATAGCATTATAGTAGCTACATATGCCATCCCACGTGCTTTAAACTCAGAGGGACCAGATCATTTGTTTTTCAACAGCAAAATGAGCCAAAAACACACCTCAAAGCTATGTAAGGACTGTTGACCAGGAATCAGATTCTATAATCAGAATTATGTTTATTAGCCATGTGTATGCATACATGGAATGATTCCGTTCTTTGCTCTCCAATGTCAGACACAGATATAGACATAATGCAGCTTAAAACCTGGAGCTTGATGGCTGAACATAAAGATTAAAAAGATTAAACTTCTATGTGCAGATAAAATGTATAGAAATGTGTCTATGAGGTGTATACAATATATTGTATCATTGTATTGCATCATTTAATGATGTTGATCATTTTGATCTCAGTACTTTTCCACTGTTCATACATGGGCTCATCTGACCTTGCATGCACGCGCGCACACACACAAACACACTTGTACTGATACCTAACCAAGCTAAACCAGTTCTGCTTGTCTCCTTACATCAACAATAGAACAGACGCATATTTCACACGTATGCAAGAGGAGAGCCGCTTCTGGGATGCTTCTAAAACAGACCACGGCGGAGCCGGTAGGGTTTGATACACGCAACGGGCCTGGTGGGGTTTGGGGGTCAGATAACTTTTACTCATCAGTCAAGGTGAAGTTTTCCTTTCAGTCTTGCAGATTGTCTCTGTCTAGTTGCGTACACCATTCACATATAGATATAAGTACATCCTGTCTTCTTTTATGGCTAATACCACTGATGCGAAGCGTTCTGTGTGCTGGCTGGAAATCAGACACACAAACGGCATTGAGAATGTGATCAATTGTCAAAATAGAAACACTGTGCAAACTACTGATCGTAACAACCAAAAGGGAAACAATTCAACTATGTAATCTTTTTACTCATGACAGAAGCACATAAACCAAGGAAAAATGACCAAATCTGAACAAGTTAACAAAGTCTGGCGGGCAATCGCTGCGCTTCTGAAACACCGCTGGTTGAGTGTGAAGTCAAGAGTGTAGCTCTGGATTTCTTTTGAACCCTTGTTAAACCATTTCAAGGACATCATTTGCAGTGTTGATAGACACGAGCACCTAAACCAAGACAAAGTCAAGACCAAGACGAGAGTGTATAAAGGCCGAGACAACACCACGACTCTGAGGGGTCAAAACCAAGGTAAGACGGGGGTTGGTCACATGATCCGGATCAAGATGGATGCTTGAGGCTTTTCTCCGCTCCAGGCTTCATATAATTCCATTAATTTCTCCAAGTGAACTTAATAACATTAGCCAAGTAGAATTGTACTTTAGTGATGCCTAGACCGCAGCAAGACAAGGATTTTCCCATTTTTTCATCATCGGATTCAGCTGTTAAGAAGAAAACTGTGGCCGCACGTGTCCCGGGTGAGGCTAAACAAGGTGTTGCTAACACTCTGGAGTTACCGCTAGCTGATCAAGCAACTATGGAGCAGATCTTAGCTGAAATAAAGTCTGTGGCCTCCCGTGTGAACAATATGGATGAATCAGTGGGCGCTCGCCTGGACACCATCGACATTGCGCTAAACTAAATTAAAACATCACCGTCACCGCGGTGGAGAGCTCGTTGTCGGCTCTTTCCAACTGAGTGACGTGTTCGGAAACCTATTACTCTGAGGTGTTTCTCAGTGGTGTTCATCATTCAGCCTGGAGTGTGGATACTGTTTCGAGTGTCTAAGTTGTTACTGTGATCTAACTGTTAAGTTAGGATTTGGTCTACGCTTAGAATGCCCAGTGACTTCTTTTGGGGTTTGTCTTTCCTGTCGTTTGGGGACAGGATAGGGGAGGGAAAGCGTTGCTATTTAAATGTTTTGTATTTTAGTTTTCTTCTGCTAAACGACTGGAGTCTAGGTTTGCTCCTTTATATGATTGCTTGCACCTTGGTCAATTCCTCTATACTCAGCACCTATTACTCAGTTAATTTCAAGCTCTGTGGCTCTTATGTCTGGTTCACTTAAACTTACTACTTGGAATGTCCAAGGATTGGGCCATGTAATTAAAAGGAAGAAGATTTTAACACATTTGAAAAAACTAAAATCTGACATAGCACTACTTCAGGAAACAAGACGATCTGATACAGAACATTTGAAACTTAAAAGGGACTGGGTAGGCAAAGTTTACTTCTCCTCCCACTCACGGAACAAGAAAGGCACGGCCATTCTCATAAATAAAAACCTTCCCTTCACCTTAGAACATGAAGAAAAACATTCAGAAGGGAGATTTATTTTGATTAGGGGATCGATTTTTGAACAGCATATAACTATTCTCAATATTTATGCCCCAAATAATGATTTGCCCCAGTTTATATCACAAATGATTTTGATGTTTGACCATCATTGCAATGGTCTGGGTTTCCTAGCTGGCGATTTTAATTGTATAATGAATGCTTCTCTGGATAAATCCTCCTCTGCAAACATGTCTAACCCGAGGATGTCTGCCATTCTTAAAAATTTATGCACAGATACTGGATTGATAGATATATGGCGACACCTAAAGCCTAAAGTTAGGGACTACACATTTTATTCACATCCTCATAATTCGTATTCTAGACTAGATTACTTTTTTATTCCCAGAATTTTTTTACACTCTGTCCAGACCTGCTGTATAGACCCTATCGTTTTATCAGACCATGCTCCGGTACATCTGCACATTAACCCAGTATTTAACGTCCCTAAAACTCCCATTTGCAGATTCAACACGTCATTCTTGAATAGAAACTCTTTTTGTACTTTTGTTCGGAACAACTTATCACAATTCTGGCTCGATAATAAAAGCTCTCCAGTATCCTCCGCCACAATCTGGGATGCAGCTAAAGCCACTTATGTGGATACCTATTTCCTATAGCTCTCATCAGAAAAAAACATTAGAAGAAAACAGAAAAAATCTTGAAGAAAAAGTGATTAGGCTGGAGCAAATCCATAAACAGTCACCCACACCAGCAAACTTAAAGGCACTAGTGGCTGCTAAGACTGAACTTAATATGGATCACACTTGACATGTTCAGAAGCTATTACTTTACACTAAACAGAAATACCATGAATTTGGTAATAAGTCCAGCCGCCTGCTTGCTCACCAACTGAAAAATCAAAACAGTGATCGCTCAAATAACATGATAAGAACACAAAACGGGGATATCTCATGTGATCCAATGATTGTCAATGGCACATTCAGAGATATTTATAAATCCCTGTACAGTGCAGAGAAGGCCGATTCCACTGCTATCGCTTCATATTTAGACAATATTCCTTTGCCTACTATTGTGGAGGAGGATCGCTCTAGCCTGGATGCTGCGTTTACGCCGGAGGAGGTCTGGGCCGCAATCCAGTCTATGCCGAATGGGAAGTGTCCAGGCCCAGATGGGTTTCCATTGGAATTTTTTAAGAAATTCTGGACAGAGATCCATCCAATTTTTATGCCTGCCATCAATGGTATTTTAAGGGATGGTATCCCCTCCTCCTGGAGATACGCTTCCATTAGTTTACTTTTAAAAAAAAAGATAAGAATCCCTTAGATTGTTTGTCATTTAGGCCTATTAGTCTCCTCAACGTGGACTATAAAATTGTTGCAAAGACACTGGCTCGGAGATTGGAAAGTATCCTTCCGAAAATAATAAACCCAGATCAGGCAGGGTTTGTAAACAGACAACGTACGCCGTGCTCTTAACGTTGTTCAGTATCTTAACACACATAAAGACCCAGCGCTGATAGTCTCTCTTGATGCCGAAAAGGCCTTTGACCGAGTGGAATGGCCTTTTTTGTTTCGGGTTTCAGAAAAATTCGGTCTGGGCTCTAACTTCATTAATATGATTAAAACCTTCTACTTAGACCTAATAGCCACAGTGAATACTTATTTATTCACTGTGGTTATTTCAAGATCCTGTGTCAGGTCAGTCACACACTCACTCACATAAATCTCCAGCTTGGTCTGCGTTGCGAAGTTGCACCTGTTGTCTCGTTTTTACATTCTTTGTTGAATTCAGAAACTTGAGATGAAGAAAAATGTTAAATAATGGAATTTTAAAAAAGATGATTATTAAAAAAAAGTATAGTAAAACTATATAAATAAATGAGGTGATGATATTTCTGTTTACTTTAGAAGTTATTATACACTGTATGCTGTGATTCTGATCTGGGAAACATTAAAGACATTCATAGCCAGTCTGTCCATTTCGTCTCTTTATTGAATCAGTGAGGTGGAGTGAGTAATACATGTTGACAACACCGCATATACAATGAACGATCTTTTAATTTCTTCAGAATGTTATTTGACAACCTGAGAATGTGATTCAACATCAACTATGCTTTTAAAATATGACTAACTCCTTTAAACCTTTAAAGGATCAGTGTGTAGAATTTAGTGGCATCTAGCGGTGCAGTTGCTGAGTTGACACATTGGATCCTTAAAAATATATGTATGTAAATATTTTGAC
>JAATJX010004259.1:0-14391 GCA_028641955.1 Protonibea diacanthus | reverse complement strand
TGTGTCTATATGTAAACCTCTGCAATATCCAACCATCATGAGGAAAACTACCATCAGTATTTTCTTGCTTTTAGCCTGGTTTGTGCCAGCTTGTCAGATTGCAGTGCCAGTAGTACTCAGTGCTAACACAAAACTCTGTAACTTTACTGTACAAGGAATATTTTGTAACAATTCTGCTTACAAACTTCACTGTGTGATTTCAGTAGCACTTTCTATATACGGTGTGATTATTTTGTTGAATGTTGCACTTCTCCCTCTGCTTTTCATACTTTTCACATACACCAGGATATTTATAATATCCTACAGAAGTGGGAGAGAAGTCAGGAAAAAGGCTGCAGAGACATGTTTACCTCATCTGTTGGTTTTAATCAGTCTTTCCTGTTTAAGTCTATATGACGTCATAATACTCAGAGTGGAATCTAATTTTCCAAAACCGGCACGTTTAATAATGACTTTCCAGGTGATCTTGTATCATCCTCTCTTTAATCCGATCATATACGGACTGAAAATGAAAGAAATCTCTAAACATTTGAAGAAGTTGTTCTGTAAAGACAAACTGAAATACTGATTACTGAATACTGAGTAATTTCTTCTGAGAGATCTTTATTTGACATTTTATTGTGAGCATTTTTTGACACAGAATGTTAATGTCAGTTTTAATTATGTAATTATTGCATGCATGATTCTAATCTTTGTTTCTAAATTAACTGCAGCACACTAGTGTGATTTCACATGGCCTTATATTATTTAAATAACTATACAATATCGCTTATTATATTCTATTATTTATACTATTTATTTTAGTACTCACATTATGGCTGCCAGAAGTGCACTATTCATTCATATAGTCTGAGATCATGTATGTACATGTGTCATGTATATAAAAGTTATATCACTTTTTAATGTTTAATGTCATGTTTTTCTATCTATTAATTAATCTAGTTGCAAACTACTGCTGTAACATGAATTTCCTGCTGTGAGCATCTGATCTGATCTCAGAGTCTTTGTACCAGTATTGGCATTCATTAATAAAAATCATAATGGTTATGAAGTGAAGTTGTCATCCACATACATTTAAATCAGCTTGTGTCCTCTTTATAAAAGTTGGAGTAAAATATCTTGACCTCTTCTCATGAAATTATTAGACAATGTGATTTATTCTTGATAAAGTGTATCTTCTCAAAACTTTATTGATCAATCTCTTCCAAACGTATCACAGTGAAAATTTATGGGGTGCCGTTTGTAAAGCGGCTGAAAATAACAGCGACATTTTGTCACATTTAGCTTCAAACAATGTTTAAAAAACTGGTGTGAATTTTTGAGTGTCACTTTTTTGCAGATTTACATCAATAATTGCCAACTTAGAGATATTTAAATCCAAATGTCAAATCTTAAATCTAAATCTAAATGTTAAATCTAAATCTAAATGTTAAATTTAAATCTAAATCTAAATGTTAAATCTAAATCTAAATGTTAAATCTAAATCTAAATCTAAATGTTAAATCTAAATCTAAATATTAAATCTAAATGTAAATATTAAATCTAAATCTAAATGTTAAATCTAAATATGTGTGTGTGGGGGGGGGTTGTAAGATCTTGCTGGCCTTTATGTAAGCGAACATGACAGATCAGTCAAAATGAGCCCCCTTGTGGCTGGCTATAGTGGCTACAGGTCATAAGTCCTGCACCCTTCATAAAAGTGACACTAAAAACTCAAAGTACTCTTCAAATAATGTTTCTCCAAATGTGTTTGTTATTTTAGGTAGTTATTATCATGATAATCCATGTCCAAGTGTCCATTTTCCCAGATAAGATTGGTTTTATTCATTATTTGCCACTATAAACACACTCTGACATCCTCAAGCTTTTATTTTGGTACTTCCAGTTACCGGCATTTTAATTTGCATATTAGTTAAATATTTAGTTTCACCCAAAACATTTAGATTTAACATTTACATTTAACATTTAGATTTAACATTTACATTTAGATTTAACATTTAACATTTGGATTTAAATATCTTTCAGTTGGCAAATATTGTTGTAAATGCAAAAAAGTGACTTTCAAAAATTCACAACAGTTTATTAAACATTGTTTGAAGCTAAATGTGACAAAGTGTTCGTGTTATTTTCAGCGTGAGCTGCTTTACAAACGGCACCCCATAAAAATTAAACCACAATTAACCTGATGTGAATAAATAGGAATAAAAAAATTTAAAACAAAATCCCAACTTTGTGGGCAACCTTGTATATATAGCAGGTGGACCCTTTACTGTGCGCAGGCTTTAACAACCATACACACCCATTTGTCAGTGTCACTGTCATGCTTCGTGTCCAACTTGGACAAAAAACAACTGGTGATTCCTAAATTTAGGGCCAACAGTGGCAGCTAGTGAGATAATAAATATAACTTATTACAAATTGGAGAACTGGTGTTACAGTCACGACCAACGATTTGTGGCTTAGGAAGTCAAATGTTATTAGAAAAGGTTTCAGTGGCATCTGGAGACATAAACATAAACAGAAAATTAGAAATGAGGCAAGTGAATGCTTTCATATAAATCAGGAAGTCTTACCTCCAATCACAGTAATGATGTTAACAGATAAATCATGCAAAGGATTTTGTGATATGAATGTTCTGAATAGTAATGTGTGAACCAAATCTTTTGGTTAAATTGGAAATGTGACATTATCATATGTAGTTACAGAAAGATATGAAGAGGGCAAAAAATACCCCCACACATGAAGAAAAGGTGAACATCTTGGCTATGTGAAGCATGTGAAAGTCCAGCCTAATCCTAACAGTTCCTTCCTGTGGGTCCAGGCCTCCAGAGTTCGATGATGATGTTGACGTGTTAGTCAATCCTGGTGGAGAGTTTAATGAGGTCTGGCTGAGGGTGACGAGGCCGATGTGTTATTGTACAGGCTCAGACTTTTTCATTCTTTAGATGAACACAAACCGCTATTAATTTCAATGTCAGGTAACAATAGACAAAGTTAGAATTCATGAGATTTAAGAACTCGTTTAAGGTTTTATCATTTGTTAGTTTAGTTTTTTCACAGTCTTAATGGATGCTGATTTGTAAATGTAACATATATAACTCTTGGTGGTCATGTAGAAGCGCACAAATACAGATATCTTTACTTTGTGACCATGCATATATTCTAATAATCTGCTGTAATTCAAATCCATCATATGTCTTGTCTTCGTCCACCCAAACCTCCATGAGCCTATGTACATCTTCATTGCAGCTTTGTTAATCAACTCTGTTGTTTACAGCACTGCTTTCTACCCAAAGCTTGACTGACTTTTTATCTGACAAACAGACTACAACATATCCAGTCTGTCTCTTTCAGGTTTTTATGTTTTACTTTTTAAGTGGTCAGGAGTTTTTATTGTTGGCAGCCATGTCCTATGACAGGTATGTGTCTATATGTAAACTCTTCTGCAATATCCAACCATCATGAGGAAAACACTGTCAGTATTTTTTGCTGGTTTTAGCTTGGCTTGTGCCTGCTTGTCAGATTTCAGTGGCAATTGTGCTAAATATTAACAACAAACTCTGTAGCTTTACTTTGAAAGGTATTTATTGTAACAATTCAGTAAACTTTTCTTTTACTGTGTAAGATCAAAAGTACTATCTGTATATGGTATAGTAGTTCTACTTAATCTTGCACTTTCCCTGATGGTCTTAATTTTTCACTTACACAAAGATCCATAATATCATCATATCGCAGCTGTGAGAAGTCCCAAAAAAAGCGTAAAACAGACCTGTTTACCCCACCTGTTGCCTTTTAATCAACTATCTGTTTTGCTTACATATGACGTTATTACAGTTAGGACTAGAATCTGAGTTTCCAAAGACTGTACGTTTTGTAATGACTCTGCAGATGGTCATACAATCCTCTCTTTAATCCAGTCATATATGGACTGAAGGTGAAAGAAAGATCCAAACACTGAAAAGGTTGTTCAGTCAGGTCAAAGTGAACTAATGCATTAACACTAATTTAGAGTCTTTCTTAATCACAATCAGTGAAGAGGTTTGATCAGGTGTTCACGAAAGGATTCATTTCTCTGAATTAAGTCTGAATAATGTTTTAACAAAAAAACAAACAGAGCTACCAGTTTCCTGCTTCATTGTTCCTGAGTGAAATTAACTTGAGTGTTTTCTTCTTTCTTTAGTCTCATACTTCCAGAACAAACACTTTCTAGCATTTCAGTTCAAAGGGCATAAAAATCAGGATTGTCCCTACATGTGACTGAGAACCCTGATCATTATTTAGAACACATGTATATTACATAGATCATAAAGCAAATGTTGCTACATTTGTTTACTGTTTACATTTAAATGGATGTACAATAAATATGTTATTTAATTAAACTGCTGTTTGGGGCTTGCAAGCATTTGTCTCACTCTTTTATTAGATGGAACACCTTGTTCGTTTTAGACTGACCCCGTGGTGTCAGTGGCCTTTTCCTCTTCCAGATCAAATCATGTAGCTCTGAAAATTTTGATAATGTCCTTCAAAAATTAAAGAAGGACAACAGAAGTGTGCTGGGCCTAATGAACCCATAAAATAATACTTAAAGAAAGAGAAGCAGAATAATTGATGCGCATGTTTGTTTTATTTTTTAATCAAAAGATTAAAAGACAATATAAAATAAAACCTACCATAAAACATCCTTGACCGCTGCTATCCCAAGCAACGCTTGCAACTCTCTCTTGGTGGATGGTATAGAAATGTAGTAATGGATCTTGCATCCATAGGGACATACCTGTCCTCAACCAAGCTGCTGACCAACATTTACCTTTTACCGACTTTTTGAACTCAGGTATCACAGCATCAGATCCTGCTCAATAGCCAAAGGAGTCAGACAAGTCAACACCATGTTTTCTTTGAAAGCGGTTTTTCACACAAGCAGGAAGATATCAGGAGTTCTGGGTTGTGTTTGTCAGGCTTGAGGTTCAGATCAGGTTCGCCTAGTACCTCGCTGTCAGGCACAACCTGTCTCCAGGCATGTCACGCCAAGGATGACATCAACACCTTCAATGGAAAAACGGAAGAACGGCCACTTTACATACCCACTGGACCAAAGGAGACTGAAGATGAACTGTGTGCAGAGGAGCAAGTACTAAAACCCATTTCAACACCTCCTGAACAACTGGAACTTGGAGGACATGACGATTCACGCACGTTAAAGGTAAGATGCCCTCAGAATAATGGACTGAATAATCCTCCTGAATCCCTCAGAATGGATACTGACTGTTGATTCCTTTTGGATCCCCAGTTAATGCAACAAAGTTTCCTGTTCATCTTCTTCAGCATCATCTGTGATATTGCAGTGACTGGAAGAGAAATAGTCTTAATGAGAGCCATACTTTGGTTGTGAGAAATAGAGGGAAAACCATTGTTTGGCGCTTTAGAGAAAGACAGTTAGCAAGAACATGGCCCTTCTTGTGACAGTAGAAAACATTCAAAGTACCACGTGGGGGCGACTGTGGTCCCTTAACCTTTTCAAAAGGAGTGTGGCCAGAATCAAGTTTCATGGGGCGAGACATTGCAACTCTCTGTCAGGGCAGAAGATACATAAACACATTATGTGTTAGAACAAACTCAACTCATTGCTTTAGACAGGGCAGTCACTTTTTGTTCATTTAAGAAAATCACCATCTTCTCTCAGGCATGCGGTCTTCCAACAACATCAGCTCACGAAGGATTCAGAACTGTTCCTGACATCATTAGTACTGCACCATTTGTCAAAAGAACCCCTTTTCTCGTAAAACCAACAAAGCGTTTGACCATCTTGACTTTTATGATTTCTGAGCTTCTGCCTGTACGCTTTTGGCACAAGCTTATAAGCACGCAAAATAGACTCTTTGAGCACGTCATAGTTCAAACTATTTTCTAAGGAAAGAGATGACATAAATTTCCTGTGCTTTACCAACCAGCTTGCACTGCAGCGGATAGGCCACATATCCTCAGCTATTCCTGTGCAGCTGCAATTCTTCAATCGTGACCGAAATGAGCCAACCTCGTTCGAAATGTTGGCGCCTATGGCAATATTTTTTACTGACATTAAAGCTTTGTTTGTGGAAACTGTCTGTGAAGGTGCCCATGTCTCGATGTGTGTACCATCCTCTGTGCAGAGGAGATTCTCATGGCTCTCTACCTCAAGCCGAACTTGACTTCTCTTTATCAGCCTCTATCTCTAACCAGCGAATCTGTAATTTAAGGTCACAATCTGTTTTACGTATGCTCTTCTTTTCTTTTCTGTGCTTAGCTGAAGGTGTGGGCTAACAACCTTAACTTGGCATCTGCACTAAACCCATGACCATCTGGGGAGAAGGCAACGCTTGCAGGAGGAGCGCCCCACGACAGCTCTCCAATCGACCCAAGTGTGGCCCAGCACCATGTCACCTCTCTTCATCTAAGCTTGAGGAAGTGCTTAGTCTAGCCACAGAAATCCCCCTCTCGAGGAACCTCAGCCCCTGCTGAACAGACTCAACAGGGTCTGTCAGACCTGTAGCTCCTTTTTTCCAGAACTTTATTTTTTTATTTCCTTTTAACACCATATTTCTGTACAGCATTATTTGTTGGTGAATTTCTATTTTGTAGTGGTCTGAGGACACATATATACTTTTAAATGGAATATAATAAATGCACACATAGACACAAAACACAAACATACAGACACATTACACAAGGTTACATCTAAGTCAATGCAGGCCCTTTGAGGCCCTCAGCAGTATTAGTTGTTTGTCTTTGACTGGCAGCAGTAGGTGCCATCCTATCTCAACACTGTGGTGGCCAGGTCAAGAACTCTGGTGCTGCATGCTTAGACATAATAGGTAGCCTGCCATTGACATTCCAATCTGCGTAAACAGACATCTGTGTCTCCAGACTAAAATATGTTGACGATGACACCATCCTTGGTGAAAGCATTCTCTTTTACCTAATTCTGGGCGTATGGCATTTGTGATGTTATCTTGGGGTTTAAAGTCTATCCAGCATGAGTTTGGCAGAATGTGAGACTGACTCAGGCACTTCTGATGCACCATGAGTGTTCTAATTCTCTTGGCCAAGCGCCAATAAATAATACAGACATCAGAGGTTCTGGAACACTTTCTTCCTTCCGACCTCACCATTGACCTTTGACTTCAGCAATTAATAACACATAGCGTGCTGCAGCACAACAAGTCATCTTTATGCACATGTCAAGTTTTTGAAACTGATCATCATGAAGTTCTGCAAGTTAAAGCTCATGCTAATTTCAATGCCACAACCACATCAACTCACCACCTTGGTTATCTTAGCTCAGGGAAAAAAAGGATTCGATGAGCCTCAATTGTGTTACATTCAATCGTGACACACAATAACACGACAAACAGTGGATCCAACAAGTCTCTGTGGAAGTGAACAGGTGTGATTTATTGTAACAAACAAACATGTCTCTCAAAGAGCACCAAGAGACGAGGATAAAACCACGAAAGCAGCAAAATCAAGAGTCCAGAGAAGTCTGAAGGCCTGAGACGTCCTCCATTTTAAGGTGGCCCCTCTGTTGTGTAAGGCCAGCTGAAGAGGTAATTATCCAATAAGCTGCACAACCTGCCTGCACAGGTGAGCGGTAACCTCTGCAGCCATTACTCCGAAAAACACACAAAATGCAATTCACAAAACCCTTATGACTCGGAACCTGAGCAATTGTAGAAGCTTGCTCCTGATCAGTGAAACTGTGGTCCTCCTTGGAAATATGAGGCAGGAGGGGGAACGCACCACCAAGCATCTTTTGGTCTTAGTCCAATGTGGAGCCACATCCTTAGATGTCACGTACACAGAACAAATCAACACAAACACATTGTACAATTACAGTGAATGATAAAATGATAACAATTAGAACGCTGTAGTAACAATAAAACATCAAAGGGGCAAAACATACCGTCCCCATGTAGAAAAAATGAAATCTCTCGCTTCTAGGACGCATGAAAGGACATGACTTAGACGCCAAGCAGCAAACAAACACAAGTTGCTGGCTCAGGTTCATCAGCACACACAGAGAAAAATAATACAACAGAGAGGAAGAGGTGCGCTGTAGGCCAGATTTTTCAAGCTGAAAATGAGGAAAAAAATGATACTTGTGAAACATTTTCTATTTAATTATAAACTTTGTCCTAAATCTGTCCTGGGTTTTAACTATTTAATAATAAAAAAGAAAACATCACAAAAAACATGTAAGGTCATGAAAATTAACTGAGATTTATCAATTCAATGACACATCCACCTTATTTATTGAAAAGTATCAGTATCGGCAATACTGGCCCATATTTACTTGGTATCAGATCGACAATTAAAAATAGTATTGCACACCACTACTTGGCTTTGTGGCTTATACGAAAGGGCCTCAGTTTGGCCTCAGGCAGTCCAGCAGGGTCAGGCCTCCAGAGTTGGATGATGATGTTGACGTGTTAGTCAATCCTGTGGAGAGTTTACCGAGGTCTGCTGAGGGTGACGAGGCTGATAAAAGTTATTGTACAGGCTCAGACTCTTTCCCTTTCTTTAGATGAACACAAACCAAGCACATTCAATGTCAGGTAAATAACAGACAAAGTTAGGAATTCATGAGATTTAAGAACTCGTGGTTTATATGTTTTATCATTTGTTAGTTTATTTTTCACAGTCTTAATGGATAATGAACTAAATGTAACATATATAACTCTTGGTGGGCATGTTGAACTGCACAAATACAGATATCTTTATTTTGTGATCATGTGCACAGTATATATTTTGATACTCTGCTGTAATTTCACCATCATATGTCTTGTCTTCGGCCCACCCAAACCTCCATGAGCCTATGTACATCTTCTCATTGCAGCTCTGTTAATCAACCTGTTGTTACAGCACTGCTTTTTACCCAAAGCTTCTGACTGACTTTTTATCTGACAAACAGATCATAACATATCCAGTCTGTCTCTTTCAGGTTTTTATGTTTTACTTTTTAAGTGGGTCAGAGTTTTTATTGTTGGCAGCCATGTCCTATGACAGGTATGTGTCTATATGTAAACCCTGCAATATCCAACCATCATGAGGAAAACACTGTCAGTATTTTGCTGGTTAGCTGGCTTGTGCCTGCTTGTCGATTTCCCCAGTGGCAATTGTGCTAAATATTAACAACAAACTCTGTAGCTTTTTACTTTGAAAGGTATTTATTGTAACAATTCAGTAAAACTTTCTTTACTGTGTAAGATCAAAAGTACTATCTGTATATGGTATAGTATCTCTACTTAATCTTTGCACTTTCTCCCGATGGTCTTTATTCTTTCGCATACAAAGATCCTCATAATATCATATCGCAGTTGTGAGAAGTCCGGAAAGCTGCACAGACCTGTTTACCCCACCTGTTAGTTTTAATCAACTATTCTGTTTTGCTTACATATGACGTAGCATACAGTTAGACTAGAATCTGAGTTTCCAAAGACTGTACGTTTTGTAATGACTCTGCAGATGGTCATGTACAATCCTCTTTAATCCAGTCATATATGGACTGGAAGGTGAAAGAAATATCCAAACACCTGAAAAGGTTGTTCAGTCAGGCCAAAGTGAACTAATGCATTAACACTAATTTAGAGTCTTCTTAATACAATCAGTGGAGAGGTTTGATCAGGTGTTCAATGAAAGGATTCATTTCTCTGAATAAAGATTTATAAAGATCTATTGACTATCAGTGTGATTAAGTTCACTTTGCCAAAAACTAAAGAGTGTTTTCTTCTTTCTTTAGTCTCATGCTTTGTGAAGAAACTCTTTCTAGCATTTTAGCTCAAATGGCACAAAAATCAGGATTGTTCCCACATGTTACAGAGAGCCTTGATCATTATTTAGAATATATAAAAAATTCATAGATCATAAATCAAGTATAGTCTGAGTTTGTTTTTGAATGATAGGTACAATAATTGTGTTCATTGTGTTCTCATTCCATTAGATGGACTTTTCCACTTTGTCTGTTCTCAGGCCAAACCTGCATTTCAGTGACTTTTTTCCCTCCTCAGAATCAAATCATCATCAAATCTGACAATTCTAACAATGTTATTCAAAGAATTGAAGAAAGGCACAGATGTGTGGTCAGCTAATAAACTCATAAAATATTTACACCAATTGATAATTGAATTTTATTTTAATCTGAATCAAAAGATTGCAAACAAGCATCCAATTCCCCACACCCCAAAACAACCGAAATACAAAAATGACAACAAAAGGTGAAGATATAAATAAACTACTATGGAATAATAATGAAAATAGATCAAACACACTTCTTTGCTGTTATGCATTCTGTGTCAGGAAGTACACTGATATCATATGAAAGCAAAGGTCATGAATGAGTTTACTTAATGAAATTATGTTCAACAACAACAAGAAAAAAAGTGACTTTAAGAAGAACTTGTCATGTCCAAGAAAAAGTGTTGTCTCATGTCTATGTTGTCTTGTTTCCTTTTTCATAGCCTAGCCTCGCAAGAGTGAATTTCTGTCTGTTTATTTGATTTCTTAGTCTAGCCACAGTTTTGTAACGTCTTGATTTCTGAGATTAGTGTAGAGGTTTTCCTCTGTAAAGAATCTTCTGTAAAGAAGATTTTTATTTTATTTTTTTGTTTTAATGAACCTTTATTTAGAAACTTTGGCCTGTGGAGTTGTGCATTTGGGTTCAGGTCCATAGTTTGGTCGTGACATAACCAACTGGCCAGCATGAACCCAGCCAACTCCTGACAACCACCTGACGGCAGCCATTCACTCCCAAGGCGTCCGCCTTCCCAGCAGGAGGACCAGATGTCCACCCTGCAACAGGGAGTGAAAGTGCCGGCAGACAGTCAAGAGGAGTTCAGGTCTGACATGACAGCTCAAGTGACTCTCTTGACCACCCAGATTCATCAGATGCTTGCTCACCTGACCAAGGACACCTCAACCACGCCTTCCCCGGTGACCGCCGTAGCACCACCAGCCCCGGGCACCCATGCCCTGGCTCCCTGTCTCGTTCCACCTGAAAAAATCTCCGGTGAGGGACAATTTCACATCACAGTTTCTCTAGGAGTATTAATTGACTCTGGGACTGATGAAAGTTTCATGGATTGGCGCTTTCCTCACAAACTGAATGTTAAGACTGAATCTCTACCTCAGCCCTTGGAGGCTAGTGCCCTAGCTAGCGCCCCCCAGCTTCATTTTTAATGTAACCCATGTAACTGAGCCAGTAGAAGTAGCAATTGAGGATCATCATGAACTTATGTCATCCCATCCTCTGATTCTGGGATTCCCCTGGCTCAAGAAACATAACCCCCACATTGACTGGTGTAGGAATATGGCTTGAACTGAAAAAAAAGTTGGAAATTGAGGTGGTTGGTGACCTTAACTCTGCTTCTGTTCCATCCCACTCAGACTTAAAGATCGACCGGCCTGACCTGACCTCCATTACCAGGTGCTGCCATGATCTCGGGGAGGTATTCAGTAAAAGTAAGGCCACGTCTCTACCACCCCATCAACCTTATGACTGCCCTATTGACCTCATCCCAGGGGCACTGATCCCCAAGGGAAGGTTATATTCCATTTCTGGTACAGAAAAGATTGTCATGACTGAGTATATTTGGCATCCTTAAAAACAAGACTCATCCGCCCCTCATCTTCCCCTGCTGGGGCACGGTTTTTCTTTGTGGGGAAAAAAGATGGTTCCCTGAGACTATGGATCTCTAAATGACATTACTATTAAGAATCGGTACCCTCTGCCCCTCACGTCATCTGCTTTCAAACAACTGCAACAGGCCAAGATTTTCACAAAGCTTGACCTGAGAAACGCATTCCATCTGGTCTGCATTAGAGAGGGGATGAGTAGAGGACTGAGTTTAACACTCCTTCTGGACATTATGAATACCTTGTGATGCCATTTGGACAGACCAGTGTCCCTGCAGTGTTTCAGGCACTAATCAATGATCTACTGAGGAGATTCCTCAACCAGTTTGTGTTTGTCTTTTTGGATGATATCCTGATCTTTTCCCCATATCAAGACTCTCATGTTGGTCATGTCTGCCCGGCAAAAGTTAGCGCTGTGGCTCAGTGTGGCTCAAGAAGGTCCAGCAGTTTCTGGGCTTTGCTAACTTCTACAGGCGGTTTATCAGAAACTTCAGCGCAATAGCTTCTCCTCTCCATGCTCTCACCTCTCCTCAGGCTCCGTTCCTGTGCTTGAGGAGACCTCCACCCGGCTCAAGGAAATGTTCACCACTGCTCTCATTCTCACAGTTCCTGACGTTAGTCGGCAGTTTGTTGTGGAGGTGGATGCCTCCAGTGAAGGAGTAGGATCCGTTCTATTGGCAGTTCGTAGCCGGGGAAGAGTATGCCAGTATCTGGTGGACTGGGAGGGCTATGGCCCAGAAGAACGCTCATGGGTACACTCATGTTTTATTATGGACCCAGCCCTCATCAGAGACTTCCACGATCGTCATCCTCAGGTTCCTGGTCCATTAAGAGCCGTCCCTAGAGGGGGTGGGGGGTACTGTCATGTTCAAGAAAAAGTGCTAATTTATTCAGTGTTGTTTCGTGTTCGTGTTGTCTTGTGATTTTCTGTCTGTTTCCTTTTTCATAGCCTAGCCTCTGAATTTCTGTTTGTTTATTTTGTTTTCTTAGTCTAGCCTTAGATTTGTGACGTCTTGATTTCTGACATTAGTGTGAAGTTATTCCTCTGTAAAGAGTGATTTTTATTTAGTTTTGTTTAATAAACCTTTATTTTGAAACTTTGGTCAGTGGAGTTGTGCATTTGGGTTCAGGTCCATAGTTCAGTCATGACTCATTTGTGATGACGAGACAACTGGGTCAGTGCATCCCCAAACCTGCAGCTCTTATGGGGTGTTCCAGTTCTGCAGTGGTCAGTATCTAACAAAAGAGATGCAAGGAAGGCATACCGGTGACAGGGGTAGCCAAGGTTCAACAATGCACATGGGGAGCGAAAGCTGGTTTGTGTAGTCTGATCCAGCTCAAACTGATAAAGAAGTTCATGTTGGTTCTGATAGAAAGCTGTCAGTACACATAGCCCATCACAGTTTGCTGCGTATGGGGCTGCACAAGGCCAACAATGGCCCATGGACAACGGAGTAATGAGAGAAGGTTTTATTTTGGGAAAAGGCATCCAAATTCCACAGATCTTAATTAAACTGAGTATCTATGGAATGTGAAGGAAAACAAGTCTGATCCATGGAGGCCTCACCTTGAAACTTCCAGGACTTAAAGAATCTGCTCAGTCTCTTGTTATGATCCCTGTCATTAAAGTACCTGAAGTCTGGTGTGGAGTTGACTGGTCAGGGCTGTTTTGTTGATATGCTGTTTTTAAGAGTGGTTGCATTTAAATATACTACACAATGGTATTTCAGATAATTGCTGTAACTACACCAGCTAGAGCTGTGATGAGTTCAAATGGCTGGTCTTTTCAGAGAGGGAGGCACTGACACAATGTAGAGCATCTGTCGGTATATTTCACATGACAGCCGCAGTGAGAGCCGGCAGATTAGAGCGGGTACGCAGGCAGAAAGTTTCTCCCTGTTCTAAAAGACCATGACTCTGTTGAATAAGATTTGTAGAGAGAGGAGCTATGAGTCATTCTCTGTGACTCCATGAGGTATCAAACTAAACACATCTTCCACAGTCAGAGTGGGTTCACTCTGCCTTCAGCAATGTCCAAAGTTGTTCTTGAATCATGGACAGAAAAATATGGTGGCCAAAAATTTTGGCCTCCAAAAAACAACATTTGGGGTTATGAAATATAATTTATCTCTGCCATGTTCAACAGCAGGCAAGGTAAGTCAAGGACTGAATACACAAGTGAAGGCAAGACAACAAAACACAGGTGAAAGAAATCAGGGTGGAACAGACAATAAAAACTGGTGGGAAACCCAACAAAGGAAGTAATGTTACAGACAAGGATAGGGGAGACTTACAACATAAAACAGGAAACATTTAAGAAACCCATGACACACCTGTCCAGCTTCTGGATCCCTTCAGACATCGAGTACCCCCACATTCCCCATGAGTTGGTGCTTGTGCCTAAAGACTCCAGAGTTTAAAGAAGTTGTTTACATGTTTGAAGATCTTGGTGGAGAGTTTAATGAGATCCATCGAGAGCGAAGACATCTGATAAAATCCATAGAGATCCATAGAGAAGAACAGTTCACTTTCTAACTTCTGAAGGTCAACACACACTAAGTGCAGGTAACTGTAAATGAAACAATCAACAGGTTGTATTTAATCGTGTATGCCTTTACATAATCTGCCTGTCTGATACATTAATGTTTATTTTGTGATCACATTAATGGATGATACATTGAATGTAACATATATAACTCTTGATGGGTATGTTGAAGTTCATAGATA
>JAATJX010004220.1:0-14825 GCA_028641955.1 Protonibea diacanthus | reverse complement strand
AAAATTAATGGAGTGATTCCTAATAATGTTCCCTAGAGGAAGCATATATAAACTGAATAGAAGTGGTCCTAGTACAGAACCTTGTGGAACACCGTGACAAACTTTGGTGTGCATGGAGGATTCATCATTGACGTGAACAAACTGAGATCGATCTAAGAAATATGACTTAAACCAGCTTAGGGTTCCTTTGATACCAACTTGATGCTCCAGTCTATGTAAAAGAATTTGATGGTCAATGGTGTCAAATGCGGCACTAAGATCTAACAGGACAAGTACAGAGATGAGTCCTTTGTCTGATGCCATTAGGAGGTCATTTGTGACTTTGACTAGTGCGGTCTCTGTGCTATGATGCACTCTAAATCCTGACTGAAAATCCTCAAATAAACTGTTCTTATGAAGAAAGTCACACAGCTGATTGGCTACAGCTTTTTCAAGTATCTTAGAGAGAAATGGAAGGTTTGATATTGGTCTGTAATTGGCTAAAACCTCTGGGTCTAGGGTGGGCTTTTTAAGAAGTTTAATTACGGCTACTTTCAAGGACTGTGGTACATATCCTGATAATAAAGACAGATTAATCATATCCAATAAAGAAGGGCTGACTAGAGGTAAGACATCCTTGACCAGCCTGGTTGGGATGGGGTCTAAGAGACAGGTTGACGGCTTAGATGAAGAAATTATTGAAGTTATTTGATGAAGGTCAATGGGAGAAAAACAGTCTAAATATATATCAGGTTTTGCAGCTGTTCCCAAGATTGCTG
This sequence comes from Protonibea diacanthus, assembly GCA_028641955.1. Classification (NCBI taxonomy): domain Eukaryota; kingdom Metazoa; phylum Chordata; class Actinopteri; family Sciaenidae; genus Protonibea; species Protonibea diacanthus. The sequence continues at coordinate 14,067 of JAATJX010004220.1, read as the reverse complement.
TATCAGAATGCAGATCAGTGCCTGTCGAAGGCAAGGCATGATGAATTTTGTCTCTGATAGTTATAATTTTATCATTAAAGAAGCTCATGAAGTCATTACTAGTTAGACCTAAAGGAATAGATGGGTCAATAGAGCTGCGGTTCTCTGTTAGCCTGGCTACAGTGCTGAAGAGAAACCTGGGGTTGTTCTTATTTTCCTCTATTAATGAAGAGTAATAGGCTGTTCTGGCATTACAGAGAGCCTTCCTGTAAGTTTTAAGATTATCCTGCCAGACTAAGCGAGATTCTTCCAATTTGGTAGTACGCCATTTACGTTCAGAATTACGTGCCACTTGCTTTAATTTGTGAGTCTGTTGGCTATACCATGGTGCTAACCTCCTCTGTTTAATTATCTTCTTTTTCAGAGGTGCAATAGAGTCGAGAGTTGTCTGTAATGAGCCTGTAGTACTGTCAACGAGATGATCTATTTGTGAGGGTCTAAAGGAAGCGGACAAGTCCTCTGCTACATTGAGACATGGCACTGAATACAATACTGAAGGAATCACTTCCTTAAATTTGGCTACAGCATTGTCAGATAAACATCTGCTGTAGGAGTTTCTGCAAAAAGGCTTATAGTCCAGTAATATGAACTCGAAGGTTATTTAAAAATGGTCAGATAGAAGAGGATTCTGTGGAAAGACTATTAGATGATCAATTTCGATGCCATATGAAAGAACAAGATCGAGAGTGTGGTTCAGACAATGAGTCGGCAGACTCGACAGAAGCCAATTGAATCTAATAAAGAGATAAACGCAGTACTAAGATTATCATTGTAGTTGTCCACATGAATATTAAAATCACCTACAATAATTACTTTATCTGTTTTGAGGATCAAGCCTGATGCAAATTCTGCAAATTCGGATAAAAATTCAGAGTAAGGGCCAGGAGCTCGATATACTGTAACAAACAGAATTGGCTGTAATGTTTTCCAAGTTGGGTGAGTGAGGCTAAGGACAAGACAAATGAATTATAATTTAGTTTAGGTTTAGGATTTATTAAAAGACTTGAGTCAAATATGGCTCCAACTCCACCACCTCGACCGGTACTACGAGGAATATGAGTATTACAATGACTGGGAGGAGTGGATTCATTTAAGCTAACATATTCATCCTCCTGCAGCCATGTTTCAGTGAGACAAAATAAATCAATATCATAATCAGATATTAATTCATTGAATTCAGCATCAGAAAATTGTAATTCATTGAAAGACTCTTCTGTTTGCTTTATCTTTAAATAATGTAGGTGGACGGAGGACAGACACAGTCTCTATACTAAAGGATTGGGTGGGCAGCTGCTCTAATGGAGGCACAGAGAAGCGTGTAAGACTGCAGCTCTGCTTCCTGGTCTCAACTCTGGGTTGTCACAGTTTGGGTCGACTAATAAACTTGGCCATATTTCTAGATATGAGAGCTGCTCCATCCAAAGTGGGATGGATGCCGTCTCTCCTAATCAGACCAGGTTTTTCCCAGAAAGGTGTCCAATTATCTATGAAGCCCACATCGTTTGCTGGACACCACCTCGACAGCCAGCGGTGAAATGACGACATGCGGCTATATATGTCATCAATGGTCACATTGGGCAGGGGTCCAGAGAAAACTACGGAGTCCGACATCGTTTTGGCGTATGCACACACCGAAGAAACATTAATTTTAGTGACCTCCGATTGGCGTGACCGGGTGTCATTACCGCCGACGTGGATAACAATCTTACTGTATCTATGTTTAGCTTTAGCCAGCAGTTTCAAATTTGACTTGATGTCGCCCGCTCTGGCCCCCGGGATGCATTTGACTATGACCCCCGGTGTCGCTAACTTCACATTTCGTAAAATGGAGCTGCCAATGACCAGAGTTGGCTTCTCAGCGGGTGTGTCGCTGAGTGGGGAATATCTGTTTGAAATGTGGAGCGGTTGGTGGTGTACCGTGGGCTTCAGTTTGGGGCTATGCCTCTTTCGGGCAGTCACCCAGCCTCCCGGCTGCTCGGGAACTACCGGGGGACGGCTAGCTGAAGCTACCTTCGGTGGTACCGCACCGGCTACAGGGGACTGGCTAACTATAGCAGCTACTGACTGTTCGGTGGTGTGGTACCGTGCCTCTAACTCACTGAGCCTCGCCTCCAAAGCTACAAATAAACTACATTTATTACAAGTACCATTATCGCTAAAGGAGTGGAGAGGAGTAACTAAACATGTGGCACACAGGGCAGGAGAGAGCAGGAGAGGAGAGAGCAGGAGAAGAGAGAGCAGGAGAGGAGAGAGAAGCCATTGCTATAGTTAGGGAAGTTAGTGTGACTAACAGAAACTGGGAAAACTATCGGGTTGTGGTTGCTAGAGTTAAGAAACTTGTTCGTGCACAAACAGAACAAGTGTAAGGATAGTGTAGAGTTATGTACATAATCACTGATGTGAAAAATATACGAAAATCTGTTTAGGTGAGCAGAGCAGAGAGCACTGTGGCAGTAACACCGATAACCGGAAGTGACAGAATTGTGCTTACCGTAAAGCACGTCGCAACAAAACTCCCAACCAATGAGCCTGGGTCTGTTTGAGGTTTCTGCCTGTTAAAAAAAGTTTTTCCTCACCACCGTCGCCAAGTGCTTGCTCGTGGAGGAATTGTTGGTCTCTGAGATAACTTTTGTTATGATTTGGAGCTATATAAATAAAATTTAATTGATATGTTCATGTCTTGTGTTCAGGTTTTCTCACCTGTCTTTGGCTCCACAGAGAAGTATGGCTGACCCTGCAGGATGCTGTAAATAACTCTGGCAGAGTTTCCATATGTCGGATCGTCAGCATCTGTTGCCACCACTGTCACCACTGACACACCTGTACAGAAATGATACATGATCTGTGATCATGACCTGTACAAAACAACAAATTATGAAACTGGAGCTGCTGCTGCTGCTCTTTCTCCTTTGAGACAAAAATAATTAAACCAAAGGTTCATAAAGGACTGTTTAGTTTCTGATTTTCACATTAAGAGTCTGTTTGAACTCTGACTATCCTTATCACAGATCATAATAAAGCCTTAACCCCACAAGCAGTCGGGAGGCATTCAGGCTCACCGACAGGAGACCTCTCAGCCACCCTTGCAGTGTACGGTCCCTGCAGGAACTTGGGTTCATTGTCATCGATGTCCTGGACTTTGATGATGAACTGAGACTCGGGTTCGACCGGCAGGTTGGTTTTTCGGTCTTGTGCCTGAGCTCTTAGGGTGTAGTATGGCTGCTGTTCCCGGTCCAGCCTCTTGGTGGCATGAATGTCTCCTGTGTTCTCGTCAATGGTGAAAATGGCTTTTGCTCCTTCACCATTCAGGATGTACCTCACTTGACCATCACCTTTGTCCACATCAGAGTGGAGCTGCAGGGACAAGAAACAATCAGAAAACCAGGTTGACCGGCAGAGGAAAGCGGTTCAGTTAAGGGATCAGTACGACATACAGATATACTGTATGTCCTGTTCTCAGTCATGTAGGTAAATTATTGTTCATACTTTTCCGACGTACAGCAGCTCATCTCCGGTGTACTCCTCCAGGACAAAAAACTGGTTCCAGACCCAGCTCCTCCTGATCCTCTGGAGGGATTGGACACCTTCTGGTGGTCCTCGTCCTTGGACTGAATTTAGGGTGTTTGTCTCAGATGCCTCCCACAATGATATAGTGAGCACGCTCAGAAACCAGAGACACTTCATCTCTGAGGAGACAGACACTAATGAGGAGACGTCAAACTGTTCAACGTCAAACAGATGTCTCCTTGCTGGACATTAAAAAGAGTAAAACCATTTTCTTTCTTTTTTTTTATATTGAAACAAACACTTTGACTCATTATTTTTGTGTTGCTATTAAGTGTGACTTCAGTTTCTTACAGAACAAAATACATACAGTACATACTGTATATGTAACATAAGCTAGTTAGAAAACGACCTGATTCTGTTAAAGCTGCTCCAGTAGATCATAAAATGCAACTGTATGTCTGCATAGACGTTAAAACATGTTGTCAGTTAAGTTTAGTTCAATAAAATATACACAGTTCATAATAAAAAACAACAGTCTTACCGTCCAGCTGATCTGAGTCCTCTGTTTGATTGGTAATCAGCTCTGAGAGACATCCAGTCTGACTCTGTTAATATCTTGTTGATGCTCGTTCGTCTGTTACAAAGACTTACTCCTGAGGGGTGGGGGGGGGTGGGGGGACACTTCAGGTCTGAGTGTGATGAAGATGTTCACATTCAACACCCACTGTGATAATTCATTTATTAAATCAACATTTTAATAATATTACATACATAATGTGATATGTGAGTCATTAAACTGTCCAAACTAAAAAGTTTGTTAACTTTAATTTTAGTTTAAGTTTAAAGTACTGTATTAAATCAAGTGCTGTCTTATGTGAAAGCTCAGGAGGCTTGAGAACCAATCTGAAGCTTTGTCTGAAGGTCAGGTTAACACAAAAGGTCAGAGCTAAGGAGGAAGTCACCTCCTGCTTGTGAGTTAGTGTGTGTTGCATTGTGACATGTCAGCTTTCATCAGCTCTGAGAACCTGAAGGAGAACTGAACTCAGCTGGACTGTGTGAGAAGCTCAACCTTTCCATGAGACAGCAGGATGGACAGACCCGGCAAGCTGCAGGAGGTTCAAACCAGAGAGGAGGAGAATAAACACTGAACATATCAATACAAGCAGATTATGTCTGTAATAATCTGTCGGACCCCCCACACCCAGTTTCAGGTGTTCTGGGCTCCAACAGCCTCCAGCTGATCTAATCTCAGGTGTTCACAGGAAGTGAGTCATATAGCTGCAGGCCATACATACACACACGCGCACACACACACACACACACACACACACACACACACACACACACACACAGACTCTGAGGTTCATCAGAACCTCACACCAAAGTTTTTCTTCATCATCCTGGTGCCCCCTCTGACACTCTCTCATCCACCCCAGACCTAAATGTTACATTAACATTACATTAACATTACATTGACTTTACATTAACAAATTAGCCTCATTTAACATTTTTTTGAACAACTTCATTTTGATGTATATCTGTACATTTATAATATTCAGCAGTGTATTACACTGTGGAACTGTAATACACTGTGAACTCACTCTTATTACACACACACACTCAGTCCTGAGGCTGACAGCTGTGTTTTCAGGGTGAATTAAACATTGAATTAAATGCGTGTGTTGATGTTTGTGCTCTATTTAACTGAATTATCTTGTGCTTATTCATTATAAACACAAAGTGCCTCCTGCTGTCTGCAGACATCACTACAGATACACTTCTCACTTTGACATGCAAAATGGAGGAGTCGGGGATCGAACCAGCGATAGTCTATTATATAGATATTCTAATCCTAAACCAAACAAACTACAGACTGTGATAAACAAACTACAGACTGTGACAAACTACAGACTGCTAAACAAACTACAGGCTATGATAAACAAACCATAGTCTGTTGTAATGGCACTCTTTCTTAAATGTACCACGTTGGAGCTGCAGACACAGTAATTCGTAGTTTCAGTTTAGGAGTCTTTACTTTTCAATTCAAAAGGTTACACTTTTCAGATGCACAGTAAGAAAACTGTATGCTCCCGTGCCTTGCACAGCTCTGACTGAACAGGTTGAACAGGATGAACTGCACACGTTCTGTTACGTCAATCTAAGGGAGCGTCATCCAAGACATTTTTTAATCAACAATCGTTTTGTATGTATTACAAATTATACAATGACATGAATTGAGAATAAAATAAATTATAAATTGCAACCATAAATTGTACATATTTTTAAACTACAGACTGTGATAAACAAACTACAGTCTGTGATAAATTACAGACTGTAATAAACAAACTACATACTATGATAAACAAACTACAGTCGGTGATAAACTACAGACTGATAAACAAACTACAGGCTGTGATAAACAAACTACAGTCTGTGATAAACTACAGACTGTAATAAACAAACTACATACTATGATAAACAAACTACAGTCTGTGATAAACTACAGACTGTAGACTGTCCAGTTCCTCACAAAATCGCTACCGAAGTGGTCCCCCACCCTGAGCAATCTAGAGGGCAAAATCATGCGTGCACACCATGTGTACAGTGACAACAACAGAAATAAAATCCGGCCCCCACACCCTGATCTTTAATACACTCCGGTACACAACACACCAACTTATCCTCCACGCCGCAAAGAAATCCCCGCTCGTAATGGATGGACAGTCGGTTTGCTTTTCACCCGACTACAGCAGCTACACTGTCAAGCGGCAACAAGCTTTCACCCAAGCCATGAACATGGCCCAAGCTAAAGGAATGGAGTTCTTCCTGCTCTACCCCGCCACACTGAAAGTCAAAGCTGCCAGCAAAACGGAGGCTTTCCAGTCTGCAGATGAGGCAGAGGATTTCATCAGCTCCCTCCTGGTATTGTGAGTCCCACCTGTGACTGGGAATGAGGACTCAGAGCCCAGACAATCGGACGAAGCTGCTGGCTAACCATGTCTAGTTGGAATTGAATCACCCTACACGGTGCCTGGATTAAAGTGCTGATCGTCACTCAGAGCTCCTGCCACAGTACAGGTTTGTTAATTCAACATTATTGAGCCACTTGCTCAAGAATGTTGATTTGGATTCATCAATCCCCCACTGTGCATCCTATTTCAGTTTGTGACACTCATCACCACCTGTCATTAAATGCTGATGACGTGTTGGTCTTTATGGAGAAGCCACTACAATCTATACCTAACTTACTGTCCATTTGTGAAGAATTTAGCTGTCTCTCAGGTTATAAGTTCACCTGGACCAAATCCGCATTACTCACCCTTAATGATTTCCAGCAATTTCCAGCTGGCATCCCAGTTGTCCAGGATTTTAAGTACCTTGAAAAACAAATCTTCCCATCCTTTAACCATGACGCACAACTACTCAAAAACACTAAATAAAGTTAAAGCAGACTTTGATAGGTTGATTACTCCCCTCAACTCTCTCATAGCCTGTGTCTCTATAGTGCACTTTTTACCCAAGATACATTTTTATCAGTTCAATGATTCCCCTCTCTCCTCCTGTCAATTATTGGAACAAAATACATTCTTGTGTGTATCAATTTATTTGGAACAGAAAGTACCCATGCCTCAAACTGTCCACCAAAGAGGAGTGGTCAGTGGTGGCTTAACTGTACTAAACTTTAAGTTTTACTTCTGGTCATTCGTACTTAGGCCATTACTTGTGTGGCGTGACTCTGATGCCTTAGTTTCCTGGCGCAGGCTAGAAGAAAACTGTGTGAGAACTGAAAACTGTGTTGGAACTTGCAGGAGGTTCTCTTTGCTAACATAGCAAATAAACAATGCCGGTTACATTTTGGGCTAATAGTTTCACAACTCATCCAGACATGGTGTGCGGCTGAGCTTCCGTTTTAAATCTCCTGTAAGTGGCATACACTAACACCGATCTTTAACAACCATGGCCTATTAATCAGGGGGAGTCCTATCTCATGTTCTGCCTGGAGTAACAGTAATAAGGTATATAGTGACACTGGGCTGTGAACCTTTCAAGATATTACAGACAGGTATTATTTGCCTGCAAACTCATTCTTTTTCTATCTGCAACTTAGATCATCTTTACCGGTGCGTGGTGCTCCTGGATACCAACAGTTATCTATTCACCCACCGTACAAACTACCTGCCACTCAAATTTAAAAGACAGGTATAGTATCCACACTTTATCATTCCTTCCTTGAGTCCTCCTATAATGAACTATCACTTGACATAATATGGAGGTATGACTGCCCTAATTTAGACTCTGATTTTGATTGGTCACAGGTCTGGGCAAATATTAGTCTTCCCGCAACCCTGACCACCAGCAGAACCACTTTAACTATGTGCACAGAATATATTTGACCCCTCAAAACTCCATTGCATGAAACTGATAACTGATCCCTTGTGTAGCCTATATTCTAGGCTAGGTGGTGGTGCCCCTTTTTATCTGTTCTCTCTCTTTTTTTATGTCCTTTTGGTTTGGTTTTGGTTTTGCTTGCACCTTATTGAGGTGCAAGGTTATCACTATTATTATTATTTTACTGTTGTTTAGTTGTTAGTCAGTTTTGTACTGTCTCTATTGTCCATTAATGAGTCATGTTTTTTGGTTGTAACTTGTATTCTTGTTTTAATAATACATTTGATTACAAAAAATGAAGGATCTCTGGCTCCAAACAAAGTGATTTAGAGTCAGATGTTTAATGTCTTTGGGACGAACGAGTCAATTAAGGGGAAGTTTCTCTGTTCTCATTCTTCTTTCTGCAGTTTCAGATTTCAGGGTGAGGGTTGCCATGGAAAATGATGATCATAATGATGAGCTTCCTCTTTAAATTATGACCCACAAGATGAAAGAACTAAACTTCTTTTCTTTTTATTATTTTTTCAAAAATAAAACAAACTAAAGTTGTTGTTTTTTTACAAACTGTGTGAATAAAACATGACAAACGTTTAAAAACAGTTAAAAAACATTTTGTTAAAAACCTCATCAGATTTTCATCCCTGAAATTATTTTAATTACAAAGCTGCCAAGAAACAGAAACTGCTGGTGACTGAGTGCACTCAGAAGGTTATTTACTGCTGATGAGTTTGTCTATTGTTATTTTTTATCATGTTGTCCCTCTGTTTGTCTATTGTTGTTTCCTGTCAGGTTGTGCGCCTGTCTGCAGCTGCGACTGGCTGCAAAGCTGCCCAAGGATCCTGCAGCATCGATGGGCTGAAATATTTCTCCACTGAAGAGTCTGAAGATCCATGCTGAAAACACACAAATATTTTATGATTAGAAATCAGTGAAGGGACATCAACTGAACCACCATAAACCAGTGGAACAACGTAAACTGCACAACCATAAACCAGTGGAACAATGTCAACTGAACCACCAGAAACCAGTGGAACAATGTCAACTGTACGACCAGAAACCAGTGGAACAACATCAACTTAACCACCAGAAACCAGTGAAACGTCAACTGAATCACCAGAAACCAGTGTGACAATGTCAAATGAACGACTAGAAATCAGTGGAACAATGTCAACTGAACCACCAGAAACCGGTGGAACGATGCCAACTGTACGACCAGAAACCAGTGGAACAATGTCAACTGAACCACTAGAAACCAGAAGAACGATGCCAACTGTACGACCAGAAACCAGTGGAACAATGTTAACTGAATCATCAGAAACCAGTGGGACAATGCAACCAGAAACCAGTGGAACAATGTTAGCTGAACCATCAGAAACCAGTGGAACAATGTCAATTGAACCACTAGAAACCAGAAGAACGATGCCAACTGTACGACCAGAAACCAGTGGAACAATGTTAACTGAACCATCAGAAACCAGTGGGACAATGTCAACCAGAAACCAGTGGAACAATGTTAATTGAACCATCAGAAACCAGTGGGACAATGTCAACCAGAAACCAGTGGAACAATGTTAGCTGAACCACCAGAAACCAGTGGGACAATCTCAACTGAACCACCAGAAACCAGTGGGACAATCTCAACTGAACCACCAGAAACCAGTGGGAAAATCTCAACCAGAAACCAGTGGAACAATGTCAACTGAACCACCAGAAACCAGTGGGACAATGTCAACTGAACCGCCAGAAACCAGTGGGACAATGTCAACTGAACCACCAGAAACCAGTGGGACAATCTCAACCAGAAACCAGTGGAACAATGTCAACTGAACCACCAGAAACCAGTGGGACAATGTCAACTGAACCACCAGAAACCAGTGGGACAATGTTAACCAGAAACCAGTGGGACAATGTCAACTGAACCACCAGAAACCAGTGGAACAATGTCAACTGAACCACCAGAAACCAGTGGGACAATGTCAACAATTCTACTGTGTATTAATCGGGGTATCAGCTGATCCACATAAAAAATTCAAACATTCAAACGCACACAGAGGATCGATGAGCTCATACTTTAGTTACTTTAGTTTAGTTACAGAAACAAACGTAACATTTTCTTCACCGGTTCGGACTTTACCTGGAAGTTCTGAGCTGAAGGCGGACTAAAGGACTGGGGCCGCCGGAAACCGCCCCCCCTACGCCGCATCTGTCCACCGAACGCCCGGGAGCCGTTGCCGAACCCGGCCGGAGAGTCTCCCAACCCCCGGGGTCGGTTGCCAAATCCGGACGGTGAAGCGTCCCTGTATCCTCGGATAGAACCTGGGGAGTAGACCGGACAACCTGGGGAGTAAGTGGGGCCGCCCCGAGGGGATCCTCCGCAGTGTCCGGAGCCTCCATAGGGGGAGCGAGCACCGGCGAAACTCCAGCAAGAGGGCGGAGAGGGAAACCTTCCAGCTGCCCGCGGAGCTCCGGGACTTCGTTGAGGTCTGACCGGAGCACGGTACATCTGAGAGGCTAGAAAATAACAAAGAGCTAGTAGAGAGACCAGAGGACCAGGAGGAGACCAGGGCGAGACGCGGGGGAGACCACAAACAAAAGAAAACAATCGTGATGAACCGGAACCGGAAACACCGAAATCAGGGTTTGTGTTTCTGCTTTCCGACCAACTGCCGCCTGCAGCGCCGCCTGGTGGTCATCGGTCACTGTTTCTTCAGGTTATTAAAGTTTATTTAAGTACAAAATGATTCATTTAGAAACATGTATGTAACATGTTCAGTCTGTATGTTTTCTGTATGTTACATGTTCGAAGCATGTTGTAATTGTCATGATAGATGATAGAGCATGAGACAGTAAACATTAACACATGAACATGAACATTACGCCTTCCTGATTCATCATGTAATGACTCTGTTTGTCCTCAGAGAGGCGCTCCTGCAGTTCTATGAAAAAATCTACAGATGGTTTTTTTCTTTAACCAATCTTCATAACAGGACAACATTCATAACAGGACAACTCTCCTCTTGTCCTCCTTTCCCCCTGTCCACCTGTCCCCCTGTCCTCCTTTTCCCTTGTCCTCCTGTCCCCTTTTCCCCCTGTCCCCCGTCCTCCTGTCCCCTATCCTCCTGTCTCCCTGTCCTCCTTTACCCCCGGTCCCCCTATCCTCCTGTCCCACTGTCCCCCTGTCCTCCTGTTCTCCTGTCCTGTCCCCCTGCCCTCCTGTCTTCCTTTCCCTCTGTCCTCCTGTCCTCCTGTCCTGTCCCCCTGTCCTCCTGTCCTCCTGTCTTCCTTTCCCCCTGTCCTCCTGTTCTCCAGTCCTGCCCCCTGTCCTCCTTTCCCCTTTCCCCCTGTCCTCCTGGTGCAAACAAATAAATAAAAACAGCGATAGTAATAAATTATAAAGCCTTCAGTGACAGCAACACTATAAATCATAATGTATGAATGTGTGTGTACATGTTTTATGTTAATACCAGTGAGTGTGTACATAAAGAATTCCGGAACATGTCTGTACTGATGAATGGATCAGAGGATGTTATCGTGGAGCTGACGCCAAGCTTTTGTTTCAGTTTAGATGCAGTCGTCTGTATTTTCAGGTGTCCCTCCAGCTGATTAAAGGAGCAATCTGAATGATTTAAGATCTTTTAATCTGCTGCTCTCCTCCTCCTGATGAACGTGAGTCATTTGTCACTCTGCTCTGTGGGTGTTTAAACAAACTGACTCGCTGCTGAAGCCAAAAGAAAGCGAGAAAGAAGATCCAGACCATCTGAATGAAAACCCTGAAACGGGAATCAGTGACTGAAGACTGGGGAGATCTGTGTAACCAGTCCCTCTACCTGTACAACCATTCCCTCTACCTGTGCAACCAGTCCCTTTACCTGTGTAACCAGTCCCTTTACCTGTGTAACCAGTCCCTCTACCTGTGCAACCAGTCCCTCTACCTGTGTCACCAGTCCCTCTACCTGTGTAACCAGTCCCTCTAAACAAACTGTGACCGTATCCCTGTTAATCACCTGTTAAAAGGTCTACCTCAGTGAGAAGCTGAGCCAAGTGTTTGGTGACTGTCCTGTCCTGCAATGAGAGAATGTTCAACTTTGAAACATTCAGAACTTTTTTAAAACAACTGTCCCATTTATGTCTTTCACATAAGTCTGATGCAGTGATTATTAACCATAAATAATACTGATATATCACATTCATTAGCTGTAATTAAGTGTGTAAACAGTTCTGAACAAAGACACATCTCAATTCAAGGTTTGTGATTCACCTGCCCAGGTGTGGCCTGCCCATTCTAGAGTGCATGGTGGGATAGACTGCAGTGAACAAAGACACGTTGGATGGTTAGACAAGCAGACGAGCATCATTTAAGTTTCTATGATTATTTATTAGGTCTTTTATCACATTTTTTAGAATGTTTGTTTAATTAGGAAGTTTTAAAAACGTCTCATGCAAGTTTATTGATAATTTGAAACAAGTTTCTCCTTAGGGTGAATCTGATGTTCATCTATGTATAAAAATAAGAGAGGACTCATGAAGATGTTTTCATTTAGTCACACAGATGAGTGTGCTGGTATCCTGATGACTGAACTCAGGTCTAATTTAGCCGAGTATGAGTGAAGCTGTGGGGGTGAAAGTCTTTGAATAGCAGCAGTGAGTCTGTGCTCACTGATGGAGTAGCAGTTTGTAGTGGAGGTGGTGTTGAGGTTATCGGGCCTTTCCTCAGCTAACAGCACTGACGTGTCCCGCAGCCTGCCCACACACAAAAAATAGATCCTTCAGTTTGACTCAAATGACGATCCTCCACCTCTCATCACGTTTCTCAGGACATCTTCCCTCTTTGCAGTCCATCTGTATGTTCATCCTATTGCTGCTTCCTTCAGATCACAGGAACACCTCAGCTGTAAAAATAGTAAAAAAAAAAAAAAACAAACAAACAAAAAAAAAAAACAGTGATGTCACAGGACACATAAAGCTTCTGATTGGTTCTTTGTGTGAAACATTTTAAAGGACAGATTTCTAAAGTTTGTGGTGATCTCACAGGAGGCTTTATAAAAATAGATTTTGAATTTTCAAAAATCAACATTTATTTGTGAAACAATACAGACAAATACAGGCAACCAAATACAACTAAAGAAAAAGACTCCAGTGATGACATTTACACTTCTGATTATCAATCAAAGATTTCACTGTTGTTTCTAACTGGTCTTTGTCTGACTTCCATTTTAAAATAAATCTGATTTACAGCATTGAAGGAAGAGGACACTGTCATCATATGGCAACCAGCAGCAGGTGTTGCAGGTCTAGATGAGTAAATTTTAAATTAAATTTTAAGCTTCTGCTATAGGTCTATCAAATGGGCTTAAACCAGTGTAATGACCCTCTGTGTCCTTCAGTTAAACCAGTGTAATAATCCTCTGTCCATCAGTTAAACCAGTGTAATGACCCTCTGTGTCCTCCACTTCAACCAGTGTAATAACCCTCTGTGTCCTCCAGTTAAACCAGTATAATGACCCTCTGTGTCCTCCAGTTAAACCAGTGTAATGACCCTCTGTGTCCTCCAGTTAAACCAGTGTAATGACCCTCTGTGTCCTCTGTGTCCTCCAGTTAAACCAGTGTAATAGGTTATGCCTAGTCAGGTACAGTATTGGTTGAAGATGCAGTCACATCTCCCTTTACTGAAAAGTCTCTCTCTTTCTCTCTCTCTCTCTCTCTCTCTCTCTCTCTCTCTCTCTCTCTCCCCATCACCACCACCATCTGTAAACATACATGTCTCATTAATGCATGTTAATGCATGTTACTAACTAAACTTCTTCCCTGGAGTGTCTGTGCTCTCTTGTCCAGCAGATTCTCATGGATCGTGGCTGCTGCTGTGGTCCTGCATGACGTCCACTACATATAGCATTACTGTCATTACTGCTACCATATCTCCATTACAGTTTATAGTTAGTTAATGATTTGCTGCTGCTGTGCATCTGTGTCTCTTTAGCTCTATCACAGGTTCCACTCCTACTGTATCATTCATTGTAATTCATTGTCATTTTTTTTCATTCATTGTAATTGTTCTGTACATGTGACATCTATTGCACGTCTGTCCGTCCTGGGAGAGGGATCCCTCCTCTGTGGCTCTTCCTGAGGTTTCTT
>JAATJX010004217.1:0-10742 GCA_028641955.1 Protonibea diacanthus | reverse complement strand
GAGAGAGAGAGAGAGAGAGAGAGAGAGAGAGAGAGAGAGAGAGAGAGAGAGATAGAGAGAGAGAGAGAGAGTCCTTTGGGAAGAGGCACAAAGCGTTTTCCTCAGAGAGGGAGCGGAGCGGCGAGAGTTCGGGAGTCATCTGCAGGAAGCAGCGCAGCACCGGACACCACAGACCCCACAACACGTCCGTCCCGGAGCACTGGGCTGAGGGAGAAGAAGAGAAGGCGAAGAGCGTAAAGAGGAAGAAAGAAGTGTCAGCTGATGATGACATCTGATCTGTGTGATAGGTGATCTCTCTTTTCTGTCTGACAGCTTCAACTGTGGCTCTCCAAGCGCACCAGGAGTGACTTTTTAACACCTCTCCATACAGTCCACGTCCCGTGCGTCATTCTGGCGTTTTAAATCCATTTTTGAAACTGTTTGAACATTTTGGATGGTACTGCTCCGATATGATGTCCCCTCTGTTCTAGCATACACTCCCCGGGACAAGAATTACTCGCTTAATTTGTAGCGAAGCGCACGCAGCAGCCGCAGCAGAGAGCGCACTCACGTTGCTCCTCTCCTCTTGAATCAGAGTGAAGGATCTACAAGAGGACAAGTGCAGAGCTCAGGCAGGGGAGACACCAAGAAAAACAGAAGGACAAGATCAAAAGCTACGGAGGTTTGTTAATGTTTGGGATCCAAGAGAGCATCCAGAGAAGCGGCAGCAGCCTGAAGGAAGAGCCACTGGGAGGCATGAACGCTGTCCGGAGCTGGATGCAAGGGGGCGGCGTGCTGGACGCCAACACGGCCGCCCAAAGGTGAGCTCTGCTCGGTGGAGGAGACATGCTTACCACCGTCCTTCATTTATGGAATCACGGAAACAACGTGATGTTTCTTTTTTCTTCCTGTCAGCATCCTGAAAAATCCTGACAGGACACGAGGCTCCTGTCCGTTGAGAAATTTGGATTAAACTGTTGCTGTGATCATTTAGATTCTCGTGTAGGATATATCAAATTCCACTGAACACCGTGTATAATTTTAAGACAACGTACTAAACACTTTATGGCAACATGTGTTTGTGCTACAGATTTTTACGCATATGCATCGTGCGCCGTCTGTCCACAGTTAGCTGAGCTTTAATGAGCACCAGTAAATAAATTAGGACTATGCATGAGCTTTAAAATGTGGGGGGAAATCTGTCCCTCTTTCATGAACACTTTTTTTATGCAAGGGGAACAAAATTCTCTTCTTGGTCCCCAGAGTCAGAGAAGTAAAGGTGGATAACTTCCTGTCACAGATTCTCCAGCAGAAATTCACTGAATTCTATGTTCAGACATTTATGCGTTTGTGATATTATTGTCATAAAATAGCCACTTCGAAAAAAAAAAAAAAGATCAGTCTAGTTAAATCAGTAAAATGTTTTTAAAATGTCCTCCTCATATTTCTTCTTAAAAAAAACAAAACAAAAAACTTTCAAACTTTCTCTCCTCTAACACCGACTCATCGACGTCTGTGTGTCCACAGTGGAGTGGGTCTGGCCCGGGCTCACTTTGAGAAGCAACCGCCCTCCAACCTGCGCAAGTCCAACTTCTTCCACTTCGTCCTGGCTCTGTACGACCGGCAGGGTCAGCCGGTGGAGATCGAGAGGACCAACTTCGTGGACTTCATCGAGAAAGAGAAGGTGAGTGAAGAAAGTCACGGAAAGTCTGAATATTAATATTTACAATAAGAAAGAGAATCCACCGTTTTGATTTAAAGGCCTGATTAATTACTGATGTCACATTTTAAGGAATTTAAATATTAAATATATTAATATCTCTGATTTATTATTATCATTATTATTATTATTATTATTATTATTATTATTATTATTATTGGTGTTGTTGTTGTTGTGTATAATCTGGATATAATCTGAGAGATGAATTACAACATAAAGTCACACTGCCACTCACACACTTCCTTCGATCCATCGGACAAACAAAGCTCGTCAGCTCGTTGGATAATTTACAGCTGATTCGACACAAACACTTGTTCTATATAAACAGCGGCGGGGCAGCCGGTCTCCTCATCAATTATGACACCGTTTAAATTAGATGAAATGTAGCGGCAGAATTTAGTGTTGGATTTATTCGCCCTCCAAACATAAGCAGTAATTACAGAGGAATTAAAAAGCCACAATAACACCATGATTACACATGGAGAAATTACAGGGCTGCCCTGCTTTAATGTGTCCGCTGTGAACATAAATCAAACGTTTATTTAACGCGTGAACGTGCGTGAAGAATTCAATAAGTTGGATATGAACTCTGCAGGCCCACGTGTGCACACCTTTTTTTTTCTTTTTAATTTTTCCAAAAAAATATTTTTTCAATAAACAGCTCAGTTTATATTTACATATATATATGTGTGTGTGTGTGTGTGTGTGTTTGTGCGTGTGTGTTAAGGAGACTAGCGGAGAGAAGACCAATAACGGGATTCATTACCGACTGCAGCTTCTTTACAGTAACGGTGAGTGAGGAGGCTGACACACACATACTCACACACACATCCACACACTCATTCACAATATATCTGACCTAATGATCTTGATTGGCTGTTGTCTCCTGTGATAATAATACCGTGCACACAGGAAGCAGCTGATGTTTTTAGATTTATGGTGGAAAAATGTGAAGCAGAGGCCAGCAGGCTGCCAGGGTGTGTTTAAGTGACACACTGCAGAGTAGTGTTTCATAACTGTGTAATTTGACCGATTTGTGGATAAATGTCACTATTTGAGAGCAGCTGTCGTGGGTGAGTTTACACCACCTCCATGGCTTCATCACTGTCACTGTCGCTAAATTAGTTTGTCCTGTCTGAAGTGGTCTGTCTGACAGTTGGAGCTGCAGGCTGCTGGTTGCTTGTTGTTGTAGCTTGTGGATTGTGGTGTTCAGGCCTGTTGGCTCAGTGTACGAGCTGCGAGGGAAACAACACAAACTGGCAGGAAATGTCACAGCTCCTCTGTGACTGGGACATGTGGGCATTCTAGAGACAGTCTGGAAGCTGTGATTATTGATTTTAATATCATCTTCATATAGAAGTGGACATACCAAAGCATTTATCAGATGTATTGACTGTAAGGTAGTAAATGTCATTTAACACTGTGAGCTGTTAACGGGCGTCTAATGAGTTCTGAGTGTTTGACTCACAGTTTTCTGACTATAGTGTGTGTGTACAACACTTTGAGCCAAATTTGTATGTGTGTGTGACTTTGACTCAGGCTCAGTATTACAGTAAAAAAAACACACAGACGATGAGAAACATTACATTTGACTTCATTGACTTGTGGCCCCTTTTAAAAGCTTGCATGTGTGAGCAGTGTTTTACAGCAGTGTTTTACTCCATTTTTGAGGCCTGAAGAGAAAAAAAAAAATCTCAACAATTTCATGAAACATGCAAAATAATAATAATCATTTTTTAAGTGTTTCCTGAAATCTAGAAGAGGTTTTTTTTATGTGGAAGGCAGCTGTAATTAATTATCATTTTTTTAAATTTGACAGATGAATTATTTTGCACTTTGGTGTGTCGTTCTGTTCGTCTTCTGATTTTCTCTTTTCTTCTGCATCCAAACAGGCATCAGAACAGAGCAGGACTTTTATGTTCGACTCATAGACTCCATGACTAAACAGGTAAACACACACACACACACACACACACACACACACACACACACACACACACAGAGGTCTGTCGCCTCTCCTGTTACCTCACTGACAATGAGTTGCTCCACTGATCTGCCGCCCTCTTCTATCTGAATATACTTGCACACACAAAAACACTCATTTATGTGTGTGTGATTCTATGGGTGGGTGTTTCCACTATGTGCCCCCACCCACACACACACATGCACTGCATGTCTCTAGGCGCTTTTGCCTGTACTTGTCTCGCTGTGATTAGAGCGAGGAGGCAGCGAGCGGGTGTTGAGGAACAGGGACGTAATTCTGGTGCTCACAGTAGGAAGTGGAAAGATATAACAGCACCTCTGGGATTTGATCTGCTGAGCAGCAGGCATTTTCTGATCAGATCAAATTTTTCTGTTAATGTTTGTGTTTTTGTTTATGTGTACCTTTATGAGAGAGAGAGAGAGAGAGAGAGAGAGAGAGAGAGAGAGAGAGAGATGCAACAACAGATAGAAGACAGGCAGGCACTCAGTGTTTGTTCTCAATGCTCCTCAGATAAACAGTTAGAATTAAGATGGAGTTTTATGGTTTTGCATAAGAAACATACAGTTTTTATCTGGTGTTACACACTATGTGTGTGTGTGCGGCATGGTATGAGGAGCCAAGAAGCCATGCTATGCACTGAGTACTTGCTAATGTGACTTCAGGCTCTGACAGTCTCACATTGCTGCTGCCACGCTACATCACATACTGTGTGCGTGTCTTTGTGTGTGTGTGTGTGTGTGTGTGTGTGCGTGCGTCTGGCAGGCCTAAGGGACCACACTGTTCCCTAATAACACTGTTTAGCTTGAGCTTGGTGGGGTGACAGCCAGCCACAGACAA
This sequence comes from Protonibea diacanthus, assembly GCA_028641955.1. Lineage (NCBI taxonomy): Eukaryota > Metazoa > Chordata > Actinopteri > Sciaenidae > Protonibea > Protonibea diacanthus. The sequence goes on along the minus strand of JAATJX010004217.1, from coordinate 6,222 downwards.
ACACACATACACACACTTGGTCGGCCCTTGCAGTGAAAGTCCAGAGAAGGAAATGAGGACTTGTAACCTCACACACACACACCTGCACACACACACACACACACATATATTTTCATGTTGGCTGTTGTCTGAAAAATTAAACGGTTGATTTTTTTATCTGTTTTTTCGCCTGCATAAAGAGATTTTAAGTTTTGAAAGGAAAAGTCATTTTTCCTGAAGATGCTGATGCAGGCAGGTGTGTGCTGCACCTGTGGGCATCTGCCTGTGTGAGTACTGCTCTGTGCATTTGTGTGTGTGTGTGTGTGTGTGTGTGTGTGTGGTTTATATGTGAGTGAGACGGAGTGATGAACAAATGGGAAACAGTGCAGGTATTTAGTGCTGTATGTGTATGTATAGGCACACAAAACTGCACATGGTGCAATAAAGCATGCTCAACTGTGTGTGTGTGTGTGTGTGGTGTGTGTGTGTGCTGTGTTTGCGTGTGTGTGTGTGTGTGTGCTGTGTTTGCGTGTGTGTGTGTGTCTGATTCCCAGCGGTAGAGGAATGGAACATTAACAGGTGGTCAAACCAAAACAGCCGCGTGGTTGGCTTAGTTGGTCAGTGATGTCATTGCCACTGTCTCCCTCACCACACACACACACACACACACACACACACACACACACTCTCACACACTCCTCGTCTGCCACTCGTTGTTCTTTAGTAACCGTTGTCTGACTACAAGCTGAGACAGATTTTACAGTTTGACTGTTAAAGACGCTGTGATCTAAAATAAAAACACACTCCAAGAATCAAATCACGGGTCTGGAATTTTCTGTCATGTCTGAATTGGCTGACAGGTATTTTAATATAGAACCAAACTATTGACATTTTACAATGCTGTTAGAGTTTTCTTTTGGACTAAAACAGGCTGATAGAGAGCTGAAGGGAAAATGGAACATCGTCTTCTGATCCAGATGTAAGAAGAGCTAACAAATATGTATGCTTGTAGTCATTATTTTTATATTTCTTGTGTTAGAAGCCTTTGATGAACACATTTTCCCACAATCCCAAGGCTGTCAAGGGCTTAATGTCACCAGTTTGACACAGTCAAGTGGTTATGGCTCTGATAATGGACTACTCAGTTTGAACCGTCTGAACTTTGTTGCAGCAATAGCACACCTTTTATGATTCATTCAATATCATACACATACTGTGCAGTATACACACATTTTAAATGGTGAAAAATGTGGTTATTGCGTGTTGTTATTTTTTGGACTGTGTTGAGTTTATTACTGGGTGTCTGTTTATTTCACAGCTCTGACTGTGATTTTTCTGCCAGGAAAGTAACGTCTGGCACCTAAAGCTGGCACTTATTTCACTCATTCTGCTATTTCTGTTTTGTGTGAGAGGGCCAGTGCTGATTGTGTTAAACGGAGGAGCAGAGCACTTCCTGTAGTCTTCATAACAGAGCGCTGGTGCTGGGTTTATCCTGACTCTGTCCCACAGAATAAAGCATCTGTCACTGTGGCCCCCTTCGGATCTCTAGCTCGCTAGTCGACCTGACACTAATGCAGGAAGAAGTGTGTTCCCCTGCTTAACGGCTCCTTGTTTACACGCCCCGCATGTCACGCTACTTCAAAGGCGGAGGAGAGAGCAGCAGAGATGCTGCATGAAAGGGGAGAGGGAGATAGAGGAGGAAAAAAACAGAGCAGAGCAGGCGAGGTGACAGTGTGATGAAGAAGCTGAGACAAATGTGGGCTGGGATGATAGAAGAAGTTACACACTCACACAAGAAAATATATTATTTTCAAATTATTCTTTGTTCTGTCAGTTTTATTGCTGATTGGAACTCCAGATGTCTCAGGTTCACCAAGCAGGACACACCAAGCGATATTAGAAACTTTAGACCTCAGTTTAGACATCTGCAGCTTCCAGTTTTCCAGTGATTGGCAACTTTTTATGAGCCACAGCATTTGAGACATTATGATGCACTAAAAGGCAAACAGGGTCAAAACAAGGCAAGGATTGTTTGATTATCATACAGCTGACAAACGAGTGGATATCATATACTGTCCATCTACAGCAGATGCACAGTGAAAAGCTGACCTGTGTGATGTGAACACACTTAAATTCAGTCTTCTGAGTTTTCTGCTGATGAATTTAGAGAAAATATTTCAGTTTTCACTTGTCTGGTCAAGCAACTTGCTGCATACACGCATCTGTCCTATTCTGTCATCATAGCAGAATCATCAGTTTGAAGCTGTATATTGTGTCTTTTTTCAATCAATATCTGATGCAGAGGTGATCGATTGGATAAACTTCAAAAGACAGAAAGATATATCAGCACTTACTGACCTCTGCTGTGATTTTGGAGGAAAGCTCAGTTTCATCAGACCTAATTCTGTTCATAAAGATAAATGAATTCACTTGGCCCAAGGTGTGAAGGTTTCCTTCTGTGTATGTGTGTGTGTGTGTGTGGTGTATGTGTGTGTGTGTGTGTGTGTGTGTGTGTGAAGGAGAGAGAGAGAGAGAGAGAGAGAGAGAGAGAGAGAGAGAGAGAGAACAAAAGAGCAAAAGTGCAAAAAAAGAGAGAAGATTGGGAGGTTGAGATGACACTGATGCATGTTTGTCCAGATAGGAAACAAGTTCAGGGGAAGTTGCCCAGCCCACTCTTTTCCCAGGGCACAATGAGCAGGTCTAATCATAGACAGCAGCATGGTTTATAAAGTACATTTCCTTGTCTGTCTGTTTTATCTTTTCCTACACTTCCCACACTCAGATTTGCTTTCATTAAAGCGAGTTGCGGAGAAATTGGTATTTTTGTAATTTGTTGCCTCCACTTTCAGAGTGTAATCCCACTGTGTAACTCTGTCCAGCTGTACTCGAGTATTTGTTCTGATTACATTACTTATGATCAAAAACTAGCAAGTCGACAACTTTGCTAACAGCCAAACATCAACCAGGTCACCAACAGCAGACACAGCAGCAGCTAATATTACTGACTAGTCCAACAGCAGTCAGTCCAGCTCTGCGTCTGTCTTTCAGCCTTTTATTTCACCAAGCTCTCACCAACCACTAAGTCAGTCCCACAATTACTCTTGTCCGGCTTGTTGCTCGCTCACTCTCTCCCTTTCTCTTCTTACCTTCCTCCATCAACATCCTCTTTGGTCTTTTCGCTGTTATTATGTCCATAGAGGCTGCTGAGCCTGGTTACATTGTCCACTTACCCAGCTCCCATTCTGGTGCGACACTGACTTCACTCCATGTCAGCATTCTCTGCTGCTGAGAACCTCTTCTGAGTGGTCCAAAATACCTGTGATACAAATGCTAACACTCCCTTGGTACTCTGAGCTCTCAGTCTGGGCAGCCAAACAACAACAAACTGAGCTAACATTAGCTAACAGCAGCTACACTTGTTAAGGTGGAGAGTGATCATACATGGAGCCCAAAGTTACATTAGTGTGAGAACACATGCGAATGACAGAGACACCATTCACCTGATTACAAGTCAGTGTATCAGCAACATGATTTAAATATTTTTATGGTAGAAAGGTTACACAATGTTGCTGTCATGATCGAAGGAAAATTTGACAAGGGATGTTGTTGACGAGGGATTAAAGAAACAGTTTCACATGTTCAGGTTGTTGGATGAACCTCAGTGATGTTAACGGGAGCTTCTGTTGAAATGTTTCAGCATCTGTTTATCTTGCTCTCTCTCTCTCTCTCATTTGGCTAAAGTTGCACACCAGTCTCTATGTTGCCATCACGCCTGTCACCTTGTACAGCTTCTTTTTGTGAAACTGTTTCATATTACAAACTTCATGCCTGGGCATGCACAATCCTTGAGTCTTGGACCACTGGGAGCTCTTCATGCTCCAGAGTATTATATGTAGTATGTAGTTCATGTATCGATACATTTTCTGCTGAGGCTTTTCAAATGGAATATATGCACATGCATGGAAAATTATAACTGACAGAGGCCCCAGGCCCTGAAACAAATGGGGGCTCCTATTCCAGAAAACACAGAGGGTCCTGGAGACAACTCACTATTAGTATGAAATGCTTTAGGCTACAACAATATTGTAATGGGGCCCTCAGACTGTACAGCCCCTGTCACTGCTTTCCATTAATGCTGCAAAGCTCCAAGCTAGTTTCTGAAGACCATGTAGGGCTGTAGTCTCTACAAATGAGAGGCTCAGTGTACAGTGTCAGCTCATGCTGGGGCCCCATATGGAGCATGCTCGCCCTGGGGCCCCTGGTGGGACACTCCAAGCTCACATGTAAGCAAGATTTTTTAGTCTTTTAAAGGCCCCTCCATAGTATTCCTATCTCCTTCTTCACACAAACTCATCAGGTATCATCATCTATCAGCTGTCTGAGCCACATTGTGAATATATGCCAGTGGTATGTTTGAATAAGTTGTCAGTTGTTTTCAGTTTTACACACATGGCTTCAATACAAGTATTGTGTTTTATTTAGAGCTGTTGTGCTCTCACTCAGCTAAATGAGCTTCATTTACAAACTCAAACTACCATTAGCTGGATGGCAGCAGCTAGTCTGAACCCCAGCTGAAGACTATTAGAGAGGACAGTGAGACTTCTTCACCGTTCATGGAGAAAAGTGAGCCTGTCACTCGGTGAGACTTGCTGGAGTTTGGAGCGACAGATCAAACAGACTGGAATAGACCAAAGACAGACAGGGCGCGTGTATTGATTGATGGGTGGCGTAGCAGAGTGTGACGTGTGCTTTTGCTTTATTCTGAGCTTCCTTACCAGAACCAGGAATATTATATAATGGCAGCAGGTAAAAGATGAGGAGAAGCACAAACTATGGCCGCCGCTTTATGAAAATACAACTTTATATTTCTAACATCACTTTCACCTGATCAGCATGTGAGCAGACGAGATGTGGTTGTTATTTTTTTATCTGAGCCTCTAAAACAAGGTGTGTGAGCAGGGTGTGTGTGTGGGCGGGGTGACACACAATGAGTGTGAGGGTGTGTATGTGAAGCAAAGGTGCTGAACTATGTGTGAGGTGAAGTGGGATCTAATCTGTTACCCCAACAACACTCTGTCTGTCAGTGTTAGTTCCAGAGCTTGATGCAGGAAAATAAATGTACACCACAGCTCCAGAGTTTCTCCCAGACTCACACTGTCATCGTTGTCTTTTCTCACTGCTGCGGAATCTCCTTTTGCTTTTGGTACATTTTCGAGTGCAGTGATCTGAAAACATGCAAATACATTTTTTTATGCATCCATGCACTGATGCAGACATTGACTGACATGTATCATCTGTCTAACACGATTATGAACAACCTGCTCATGTTCGGTCTGACTTTAGAAAATGATATGAAGCTGCAACAATTTTATGGAGATTTAAAGGAAAAGGATGGAAATATTCTGTATTTGAACTAATTCTAGTATTGTCAATGTCGTTTAATTTTGATTTAATCGCACATATACATTGTCTGTGTGCCATTAATATTCAGAGCTTAAAAACGGCCAACAAATGCACCATTTACACCCGTTTAAGTAACATTTAAGAATGATTTTATTATTTTTATTTCATGTATTATTACTATAAATGTAAATGGGCTGTACTTATATAGCACCTTTCTAGTCTTCCGACCACTCAAAGTGCTTTTACAGTACGTATCTCATTCACCCATTCACACACATTCATACACTGATGGCTTGCCCAAAGACACTTCGACATGCAGACTGGAGGGGATCAAACCACCGATCTTCTGATTAGTGGACGACCTGCTCTACCTCTGAACCACAGCCACCCCAGCCTATGTATACATATGTATATATTATATTTTGATTTTGATTTTGATTTCGATTGATTTTGATTTTAATATCACATATTAAGATTTACTGATAAATTGCTAATCTTGAGCTAATTGCATTACACAGAATTAAATAACCAAAATACTTATTTGGCTACAAAGAAGCAGCCCATGAAGGATTGAGTAAACTACTGTGTCTGTCTGTCTGCTAACAATGTGTTTTCTTCTTCCTCTCTCATCTCTGTCTCTCTTCACAGGCAATTGTTTATGAAGGCCAAGACAAGAACCCAGAGATGTGCAGAGTGCTGCTGACACATGAGATCATGTGCAGGTGAGACTGCGTGCATCAAATCTATTTGTCCCTCTTTTCCTCTGCATCTTTAAACAATCGTTCCAGCTTCCTTTCCCCTCCTCTCCTCTCCTCTCCTCTCCTCTCCTCTCCTCTCCTC
>JAATJX010004199.1:0-10111 GCA_028641955.1 Protonibea diacanthus | reverse complement strand
GATAATATTCCAGAGCAATTGAAGACTTTCTGTAAAGTAGATTGAAAAGTCCATTCTTACTCAAGTCGTCAGTCTTTAGCTCGTCATCCTCTGAGATTTCTTCCATTCAGAGGGACGAGACTGAAGGACACGCACAAACCAAAAACTGCATTCAGAGACACCAGGCTCAACATGTGTGTGTTTGCTAAGTTTCAAATGCAAAAGGTGGGTGGTTTTCAACAGTGGTCTTCGTTCTTACCATCGGTGTACTTTATATGTCTGTGTGTTTATCTGTGTTTGCAGGCAGATGACGAGCGGACAACGAGGCAGAAGGCGGACCGGCCCTGCATCCTGTGCCGCATATCTTGCACCCAATTATCGGGTTCTGGCAGATGAGTGTAGCAGAAGCGAGTGAATGGATTGGTCAGTAGAAAAGGTGTGTTGGTGACAACTTCTGGTGTTTTGATAGCAGTTCAGATCTGCTACAGGGATGGCAGATCCAAACACTTTAGTGTAATGAATGTAACCTAATATAACTCCAGATTCTTACTCTTTATACGTCAATATTTCTCAAATGTGTGTGTTTTTATTTATAAAGTACATTGAAGTGAAGATAATATTCCAGAGCAATTGAAGACTTTTTGTAAAGTAGATTGAAAAGTCAATTCTTACTCAAGTCGTCAGTCTTTAGCTCTTCATCCTCTGAGATTTCTTCCATGCAGAGGGACAAAACTGAAGGACACGCAGAAACTAAAAACTGCATTCAGAGACACCAGGCTCAACCTGTACGTGTTTGCTAAGTTTGCTAAGTTTCCAAATATAAAAGGTGGGTGGTTTTCAACAATGGCCTTCTTTATTACCATCGGTGTACTTTATAGGTCTGTGTGTTTATCTGCGTTTGTAAGCAGATGACGAGCGGACAACGAGGCAGAAGGCGGACAGGCCAGTCTTTAGCTCTTCATCCTCTGAGATTTCTTCCATGCAGAGGGACAAAACTGAAGGACATGCACAAACCAAAAACTGCATTCAGAGACACCAGGCTCAACATGTGCGTGTTTGTTAAGTTCATGTCAGCAGAGAATCAAAAAGTGTTTAGGGACCATTACAGTGTGATTTCCATAAATATATTGAGATAGTATATGTAGTGGTATATCTCAATATATTTCTGGTGGATTGCTCAATTTTTTTCTTTTGGGCAGCGTTAATGTTGCCAACAGAGTGAATGTTGGATCTCCAATGGGTTTGCATTTCACTGTGTAATGTCCTAGATTTTTTTTGTTGTGTACCATGGCCTCTCCCCTTTTTTGTTTTACTGTTGAGTTTGTTTGTTTGTGTATTTTTGTGTTTAAAGGTGTGTTAGTATTGCTTATCGGGAAGATTTTGTTCCAGAATATTGTCACGTTCCAGAATGTTATCATGTTGTGGAATATGACAACATTCCAGAACAGAGTAGGAAGCCAAAATGGGAGAGATGTGATCTCTGATCTTGGTTCCTGTCAGAACACGTGCAGCAGCATTCTGAATTAGCTGCAAAGACCTAAGAGACTTATTTGAGCAGCCTGATAACAAAGAGTTACAATAGTCCAGCCTAGAAGTAACAAATGCATGGACTAGTTTTTCTGCATCCGCTTGAGACACGATGTGTCTGATTTTGGCAATGTTGCGTAAGTGGAAGAATGCAGTCCTCGAAATTTGTTTCATGTGGACGTTAAAGGACAAATCCTGATCAAAAACAACTCCAAGATTCTTTACAGTAGAGCTGGAAGCCAGAGTGATCCCATCTAAGGTAACTAATTCTCCGGGAAGAGAATTTCTGAGGTGTTTAGGTCCAATTACAAGAACTTCAGTTTTGTCTGAATTCAGCATCAGAAAATTGTAGGTCATCCAACTTTTTATATCCTTAAGGCATGCTTGGAGTTTAGTTAATGGGTTGGTTTCATCAGGCTTGATCCACAAATATAATTGGGTGTCATCAGCATAACAATGAAAATTAATAGAGTGATTCCTAATAATGTTCCCAGGAGGAAGCATATATAAACTGAACAGAAGTGGTCCTAGTACAGAACCTTGTGGAACACTGTGACAAACTTTAGTGTGCATGGAGGATTCATCATTGACGTGAACAAACTGAGATCGATCTAAGAAATATGACTTAAACCAGCTTAGGGCGGTTCCTTTGATACCAACTTGATGCTCCAGTCTATGTAAAAGAATTTGATGGTCAATGGTGTCAAATGCGGCACTAAGATCTAACAGGACAAGTACAGAGATGAGTCCTTTGTCTGATGCCATTAGGAGGTCATTTGTAACTTTGACTAGTGCGGTCTCCGTGCTATGATGCACTCTAAATCCTGACTGAAAATCCTCAAATAAACTGTTCTTATGGAGAAAGTCGCACAGCTGTTTAGCTACAGCTTTCTCAAGTATCTTAGAGAGAAATGGAAGGTTTGATATCGGTCTGTAATTGGCTAAAACCTCTGGGTCTAGGGTGGGCTTTTTAAGAAGAGGTTTAATTACGGCTACTTTAAAGGACTGTGGTACATATCCTGATAATAAAGACAGATTAATCATATCCAATAAAGAAGGGCTGACTAGAGGTAAGACATCCTTGACCAGCCTGGTTGGGATGGGGTCTAAGAGACAGGTTGACGGCTTAGATGAAGAAATTATTGAAGTTATTTGATGAAGGTCAATGGGAGAAAAACAGTCTAAATATATATCAGGTTTTGCAGCTGTTTCCAAGATTGCTGTATCCGAATGCAGATCAGTGCCTGTCGAAGGCAAGGCGTGATGACTTTTGTCTCTAATAGTTATAATTTTCTCATTAAAGAAGCTCATGAAGTCATTACTAGTTAGACCTAAAGGAATAGATCGGTCAATTGAGCTGCGGTTCTCTGTTAGCCTGGCTACAGTGCTGAAGAGAAACCTGGGGTTGTTCTTATTTTCCTCTATTAATGTGTGTTTATCTGTGTTTACAGGCAGATGACGAGCGGACAACGAGACAGAAGGCGGACCGGCCCCGCATCCCGTGCCGCATATCTCGCACCCAATTATCGGGTTCTGGCCGAGGGAATGGATTGGTCGGTAGAAAAGGTGTGTTGGTGACAACTTCTGGTGTTTTGATAGCAGATCAGATCTGCTACAGGGATGGCAGATCCAAACACTTTAATGTAATGAACGTAACAGATTCTTACTATTTATATGTCAATATTTCTCAAATGTGTGTTTTTATTTATAAAGTACATTTAAGTGAAGATAATATTCCAGAGCAATTGAAGACTTTGTGTAAAGTAGATTGAAAGGTCCATTCTTACTCAAGTCGTCAGTCTTAAGCTCTTCATCCTCTGAGATTTCTTCCATGCAGAGGGACGAAACTGAAGGACACGCAGAAACCAAAAACTGCATTCAGACACACCAGGCTCAACATGTGCGTGTTTGCTAAGTTCGTGTCAGCAGAGAATCAAGAAGTGTTAACGGACCATTACATTGTGATTTCCATAAATATATTGAGATAGTATATGTAGTGGCATCTCTTAATATATCTGGTGGATTGCTCGATTTTTTTTTTTTTTTGGCAGCGTTAATGTTGCCAACAGAGTGAATACTGGATCTCCAATGGGTTTGCATTTTACTGTGCAATGTCCTAGATTGTTTTTGTTGTGTACCATGGTCTCTCCCCTTTTTTGTTTTACTCTTGAGTTCCACTCTACCTCCGGCTGTGGCTCGGAGGTAGAGCGGGTCGTCCACTAATCAGAAGATCGGTGGTTCGATCCCCTCCAGTCTGCAGGTCGAAGTGTCCTTGGGCAAGATACTGAACCCCAAATTGCTCCCGTAGGCTGCGCCATCGGTGTGTGAATGTGTGTGAATGGTTAGTTCCTCGAACTGATGAGCACTTGGCACCTTGTATGGCAGCCAATGCCATCAGTGTATGGATGTGTGTGAATGGGTGAATGAGATATGTCCTGTAAAGCGCTTTGAGTGGTCGGAAGACTAGAAAGGCGCTATATAAGTACAGTCCATTTATCATTTGTTTGTTTGTGTATTTTTGTGTTTAAAGATGTGTTTGTATTGCTTATCGGGAAGATATTGTTCCAGAATATTGTCACGTTCCAGAATGTTATCATGTTGTGGAACATGACAACATTCCAGAACAGAGCAACATCCCAAAACAAGACATCATGTTCTGGGATGTTGTAATGTTCCAGAATGTTAACATCCAGAACACGGCAATATTCCAGAACAGGACATCATGTTGCACAATGTTATCATGTTCTGGAGCACGACACCATTCCAGAATAAAGCAACATTCCAGAACAAGACCCAGGATGTTGTCATGTTCCGGAATGTTAACGTTCTTGAACATGACATCATGTTCGGGATGTTGTAATGTTCCAGAATGTTAACATCCAGAACATGGTAACATTCCAGAACAGGACATCATGTTGCATAATGTTATCATGTTCTGGAACATGACAATTTGTTCCAGAATATTATCATGTTCTGGAACATGACAACTTTCCAGAACAAGACATCATATTCTGGGATGTTGTCATGTTCCAGAATGTTAAGATCCAGAACACGGCAACATTCCAGAACAGGTCATCATGTTCCAGAATGTCATCATGTTCTGGAACATGACACCATTCCAGAACAAAGCAACAATCCAGAACAAGACCCAGGATGTTGTCATGTTCCGGAATATTAACATTCTTGAACATGACAAGACAATAATAATGATACAATATTTGTTTTGTTTTGTTTTTCAAGAGCATCTTGCCCTCACAGTGTCTGCCGAGACAAATTCTGCCGCTTGGACAAATGTACCTGACCACCCTTGCCCGAGTGGCTATCTGAGATAAATGCAAAAGGTGGGTGGTTTTCAACAATGGCCTTCTTTCTTACCATCTGTGTACTTTATAGGTCTGTGTGTTTATCTGTGTATGCAGGCAGATGACGAGCGGACAACGAGGCAGAAGGCGGACTGGCCCCGGCCCTCGCACCCAATTATCGGGTTCTGGCAGAGGTGTGTAGCAGAAGGGAGTGAATGGATTGTTCGGTAGAAAAGGTGTGTTGGTGACAACTTCTGGTGTTTTGATAGCAGATCAGATATGCTACAGGGATGGCAGATCCAAACACTTTAATGTAATGAACGTAACATAATATAACTCCAGATTCTTACTCTTTATACGTCAATATTTCTCAAATGTGTGTGTTTTTGTTTATAAAGTACATTGAAGTGAAGATAATATTCCAGAGCAATTGAAGACTTTGTGTAAAGTAGATTGAAAGGTCCATTCTTACTCAAGTCATCAGTCTTCAGCCCTTCATCCTCTGAGATTTCTTCCATGCAGAGGGACGAAACTGAAGGACACGCAGAAACCAAAAACTGCATTCAGAGACACCAGGCTCAACATGTGCGTGTTTGCTAAGTTCGTGTCAGCAGAGAATCAAGAAGTGTTAACGGACCATTACATTGTGATTTCCATAAATATATTGAGATAGTATATATAGTGGCATCTCTTAATATATCTGGTGGATTGCTCGATTTTTTTTTTTGGCAGCGTTAATGTTGCCAACAGAGTGAATATTGGATCTCCAATGGGTTTGCATTTTACTGTGCAATGTCCTAGATTGTTTTTGTTGTGTACCATGGTCTCTCCCCTTTTTTGTTTCACTGTCGAGTTTGTTTGTTTTTGTATTTTTGTGTTTAAAGGTGTGTTTGTATTTCTTATCGAGAAGATGTTGTTCCAGAATATTGTCACGTTCCGGAATGTTATCATGTTGTGGAACATAATATTCCAGAACAGAACACCATTCCAAAACAAGACATCATGTTCTGGCATGTTGTAATGTTCCAGAATGTTAACATCCAGAACACAGCAATATTCCAGAACAGGACATCATGTTGCAGAATGTTATCATGTTCTGGAGCATGACACCATTCCAGAATAAACCAACATTCCAGATCAAGACCCGGGATGTTGTCATGTTCCGGAATGTTAACATACTTGAACGTGACATCATGTTTGGGATGTTGTAATGTTCCAGAATGTTAACATCCAGAACACAGCAACATTCCAGAACAGAACATCATGTTGCACAATGTTATCATGTTCTGGAGCATGACATCATGTTCCAGAATGTTATCATGTTCTGGAACATGGCAACTTTCCAGAACAAAGGAACATTCCAGAACAAGACCCAGGATGTTGTCGTGTTCCGGAATGTTAACATTCTTGAACATGACAAGACAATAATAATGATACAATATTTGTTTTATTTTGTTTTTCAAGAGCATCTGGACCTCATACTGTCTGCCGAGAAAAATTCTGGCACTTGGACAAATGTAGCTGATGACCCCTGCCCGAGTGGCTATCTGAGACAAATGCAAAAGGTGGGTGGTTTTCAACAATGACCTTTTTTCTTAACATCGGTGTACTTTATAGGTCTGTGTGTTTATCTGTGTGTGCAGGCAGATGACGAGCGGACAATGAGGCAGAAGGCGAACCGGCCCCGCATCCCGTGCCGCGTATCTCGCACCCAATTATCGGGTTCTGGCAGAGGTGTGTAGCAGAAGGGAGTGAATGGATTGGTTGGCAGGAAAGGTGTCTTGGTTACAACTTCTGGTGTTTCAATAGCAGATCAGATCTGCTACAGGGATGGCAGATCCAAACACTTTAATGTAATGAACGTGACATAATGTAACTTCAGATTCTTACTATTTATACGTCCATATTTCTCAAATGTGTGTGTTTTTATTTATAAAGTACATTGAAGTGAAGATAATATTCCAGAGCAATTGAAGACTTTCTGTAAAGTAGATTGAAAGGTCCATTCTTACTCAAGTCGTCAGTCTTCAGCTCTTCATCCTCTGAGATTTCTTCCATGCAGAAGGACGAAACTGAAGGACACGCACAAACCAAAAACTGCATTCAGAGACACCAGGCTCAACATGTGCGTGTTTGCTAAGTTTGCTAAGTTTCCAAATGCAAAAGGTGGGTGGTTTTCAACAATGGCCTTCTTTCTTACCATCAGTGTGCTTTATAGGTCTGTGTGTTTATCTGTGTTTGCAGGCAGATGACGAGCGAACAACGAGGCAGAAGGCGGACCGGCCCCGCATCCCGTGCCGCATATCTCACCCCCAATTATCAGGTTCTGGCAGAGGTATGTAGCAGAAGGGAGTGAATGGATTGGTTGGTAGAAAAGGTGTGTTGGTGACAACTTCTGGTGTTTTGATAGCAGATCAGATCTGCTGCAGGGATGGCAGATCCAAACACTTTAATGTAATGAACGTAACAGAATATAACTCCAGATTCTTACTATTTATATGTCAGTACTTCTCAAATGTGTGTGTTTTTATTTATAAAGTACATTGAAGTGAAGATAATATTACAGAGCAATTGAAGACTTTGTGTAAAGTAGATTGAAAAGTCCATTCTTACTCAAGTCGTCAGTCTTTAGCTCTTCATCCTCTGAGATTTCTTCCATGCAGAGGGACGAGACTGAAGGACACGCACAAACCAAAAACTGCATTCAGAGACACCAGGCTCAACAATCCAAAGGAGTAAGGCGAGAGCAGGGTCCAAGAACAGGCAGGGGTCAAAACCGAGAGGCACACTGGGAAAACGCTGGAGAGTAGGACGCATGGTTCACTAACAATCTGGCACTGGAGAAGGGGAAACAGGGAGTTTAAATACACAGGTAATAGGGGCATAACAGAGACAAGGCGGGAAACTGGGAGGCTGGAGTAGGTGGAGCAGAAACTGACTGTGACAATCTCAATATATCTGGTGGATTGCTCGATTTTTTTTTTTTTTTTTTTTTTTTGACAGTGTTAATGTTGCCAACAGAGTGAATATTGGATCTCCAATGGTTTGCATTTTACTATACAATGTCCTAAATACTTTTTGTTGTGTACCATGGCCTCTCCCTTTTTTGTTTTACTGTTGAGTTTGTTCGTTTGTGCATTTTTGTGTTTAAAGGTATGTTTGTATTGTTTATCGGGGAGATGTTGTTCCAGAATATTGTCACATTTCAGAATGTTATCATGTTGTGGAACATGACAACATTCCAGAACAGAGCAACATTCCAAAACAAGACATCATGTTCTGGCATGTTGTAATGTTCCAGAATGTTAACATCCAGAACATGGCAATATTCCAGAACAGGACATCATCACTATATATAGCATCACTGTCATAATTGCTACCATATCTCTACTATAATTTATAGTCTGTTAATGATTCACTGCTGCTGTGCATCTGTGTCCCTCTAACTCTATCACAGGTTCCACTGCTACTGTAATCATACTATCATTTATTGTATTTCATTGTAATTGTACAATATGTTTGTGTTGATTTGTTCTGTACACATGACATCCATTGCACGTCTGTCCGTCCTGGGAGAGGGATCCCTCCTCTGTGGCTCTTCCTGAGGTTTCTTCCACCTTTTTTCCCCGTTAAAAGGGTTTTTTGGTGGGCAAGTTTTTCCTCACTCGAACCGAGGGTCTAAGGACAGAGGGTGTCACTCCCTGTACAGATTGTAAAGCCCTCTGAGGCAAACTGTGTTTTGTGACTTTGGGCTATATAAATAAAATTTGAATTGATTTGATTTGATTTGATGTTGCAGAATGTTATCATGTTGTGGAACATGACAACTTTCCAGAACAAAGCAAAATTCCAGAACAAGACATCATATTCTGGGATGTTGTCATGTTCCAGACTGTTAAGATCCAGAACACAGCAACATTCGAGAATAGGACATCATATTCCAGAATGTTATCATGTTCTGGAGCATGACACCACTCCAGAACAAAGCAACATTCCAGAACAAGACCCGGAATTTTCTCATGTTCCGGAATGTTAACATTCTTGAACGTGACATCATGTTCGGGATATTGTAATGTTCCAGAATGTTAACACCCAGAACATGGCAACATTCCAGAACAGGACATCATGTTGCACAATATCATCATGTTCTGGAACATGACAACTTTCCAGAAGAAGACATCATATTCTGGGATGATGAACAATCCAGAACAAGACCCGGGATGTTGTCATGTTCCAGAATGTTAACATTCTTGAATATGACAAGACAATAATAATGATACAATATTTGTTTTATTTTATTTTTCAAGAGTATCTGGCCCTCTTAGTGTCTGCAGAGAAAACGCAGACATGGATTGGTGAATGGATTGGTTGGTAGAAAAGGTGTATTGGTGACAACTTCTGGTGTTTTGATAGCAGATCAGATCTGCGACAGGGATGGCAGATCCAAACACTGTAACGTAATGAACGTAACGTAATATAACTCCAGATTCTTACTATTTATACATCAATATTTCTCAAATGTGTTTGTTTTTATTTATAAAGTACATTGAAGTGAAGATAATATTCCAGAGCAATTGAAGACTTGTTGTAAAGTAGATTGAAAGGTCCATTCTTACTCAAGTCGACAGTCTTCAGCTCTTCATCGTCTGAGATTTCTTCCATGCAGAGGGACGAAACTGAAGGACACGCACAAACCAAAAACTGTATTCAGAGACACCAGGCTCAACATGTGCGTGTTTGCTAAGTTTGTGTCAGCAGAGAATCAAGAAGTGTTAAGGGACCATTACAGTGTGATTTCCATAAATATAATGAGATAGTACATGTAGTGGTATGTCTCAACATATCTGGTGGATTGCTCAATTTTTTTCTTGGCAGCGTTAATGTTGGCAACAGAGTGAATATTGGATCTCCAATAGGTTTGCCTTTTACTGTGCAATGTCCTAGACTGTTTTTGTTGTGTACCATGGCCTCTCCCTTTTTTGTTTTACTGTTGAGTTTGTTCGTTTGTGCATTTTTGTGTTGAAAGGTATGTTTGTATTGTTTAACCGGGAGATGTTGTTCCAGAATATTGTCACATTTCAGAATGTTATCATGTTGTGGAACATTACAACTTTCCAGAACAAAGCAACATTCCAGAACAGTGCAACATTTCAAAACAAGACATCATGTTCTGGGATCTTGTAATGTTCCAGAATGTTAACATCCAGAACATAGCAATATTCCAGAACAGGACATCATGTTGCAGAATGTTATCATGTTGTGGAACATTACAACTTTCCAGAACAAAGCAACATTCCAGAACA
>JAATJX010004195.1:0-11154 GCA_028641955.1 Protonibea diacanthus | reverse complement strand
ATTTTATTATATTTATACTCTATTTTATTATATTTATACTCTATTTTCTTATATTTATGCTCTATTTTATTATATTTATACTCTTCCTACAGATGAAAACAGTGCTCTTCTGGGACCTATAAATGACAGAAAGATAAGATATGGTTTAAAAATGTAAACATCAGTTAAGCCTGTCAGGTCATCTGGTCTCTGCTAACTGATGTCCAGTGGTGGAAGATGAATTTAAATCTTTAAATAAAGTCGAATCAGCAGCACAGCTTGTGAAATCCTTCAGTTTGATGTCAAATGTTTCTGGATCCCAGCTTTGTGTTGTTACCTAACACAGTCACACAGGACAAAGAATAATGTTCTGAACACTGCGTTTCCCGAGGCCGTCTTGAAAAACAGACAGCTTCATTACATTCACAATGCAGATATTCAAGTTTTGTCACCGAAGGATGAACACCTGAGAGCAGTTCAGTCAGGTGTCGATCTTTCTTCTTGTCATCTTACCTGGATGAATCAGTGAGATGCGTGAGGCCGTGAGCTCGCAGCATGACTATCAGTTAATGCAGGTGATCATCTCAGCAGGGACAAAGAGGATGACACACCCAGTCCCAGGTGAGCGTGGGTTGGAATGGTGGCTCTGCTTCCCCTCGGGCATCTTCAGACAGCTTCAGTGCGTTGAGAATGTTGTAACTTTAATTTCAGTGTGTTTCCATCAGACTGTGCTGTGACAGAGATCCTGACCCTCCACTCGGCTCGGTTCTATGTCCTTGTTCTATAAACCAGGAAAATGACCAAATCTGAGCAAGTAAACAAAGTGTGGAGGGACAAACACCTCTGAACTCAGACGTAGAAGCTGCTTCATGAAATAAACCTTGTTGCTGTCGCACTAATAAACTCAGTGTGTGCCCACTACACAGTACTGTAGAAGCAACCAGGTTTATTAATAAAGACCCAACAGAGAAAGTGAATGCAGTCATTGTGAGTTTATTAGTACTATTACATAAATATTATTACTTGCTTCACATTAAGTTTGTTAATTTCTATTCAAACTCATTCAAATGGATGGACATGCATAAGTCCTGCATTTTTGTTCACGTCTATATGTTCATATAGAACATGTGAGTACATGTCAGTCAGGGTCTTGGGCAGCTCTCCTCTCTGGTCTGTGGTCAACATGTGGTCCAGAACTGTAGCAGTGATCATATATCATCTGTGAATATGTTCTATCCCTCCTGCATCTCTCATTCCCTGTGTGTGTGTGTGTGTGTGTGTGTGTGTGTGTGTGTGTGTGTGTGTGTCTCTGTCTGTCTGTCTGTCTGTCTGTCTATATATATATATATATATATATATATATATAAAGAAATTTTAATAATAAAACAGCACAGGACTAACAGACTGACCAAAAGGCGACTGAAAATCCATAGTTTTTTTTCATTTTTCCCACTGTATTGTTGGTTACTGTTTTCTGGATATTACTTGGATATTACCTGGATATTACCTGGATATTACCTGGATATTACCTGGATATTACCTGCTTTTGGAGTCTTTTGTTTGTGTTGTTTTTGCCTGGATTTCCAGTCACCTTTTGGTCAGTCTGTTAGTCCTGTGCTGTTTTGTTTTATTATTAAAATTTCTTTTTGTGTACCTTGTTGTTAATATTTGGTATTGCCGTAGGGGGAGCTCTAAGGGATCAGGTGTGAGTTACTGTGTTACCTGGCAGGAAGTTTACCTGTCAGGAAAGGTATATGTGAGGCCCCCTGGTGGCATTTTTTAGAATATTCTGTTATCTCTGTTGGCTGATTTATATGTTAATAATTTGTCCATTTTCTGTCACTTCTTGCAGTGTGCACTCTTTATGTTCTCACTGTACATGAGTTTTGCCCTGTAGCGCCCTCTGCTGTTCCTTGGACCATCCTTTGTTAGCCTGGAGGTTATTTCTCTGATTATCATCACAGAGAGTCACCGGTGACACCTCGCCATTGTCATTTATTTCATTTAGATTTGATTTTATCTTCTCATCTGATGGGACTGACTCGTTTAATCTCCAATATTTAAAGAAATGCTGCCTGGACTGTAAATGGTACAAACTCATGGATTAATGTGGCTGATTCACTTTTAATATTTGACATTCATCCTCCACCAAATGTACTTCCTGTTGAGCACATGAACAGTAGATGTTTTTCAGTTAGCTCAGTATCTTCTTCCTCTTCAGTCTGTCCACATCATCAACTGTGCACCTCACATGAAACATGTTCATATTCTACACCATGTGCACCTGAAACTGAAGTGACTCTCCATAACTCCATAACATGATATTTATGTTGCTAACACCTTGAAGTAGCTCTGTAAATATTCAGTGTGTATTATATTAGGCAGATGTTTCTATTGATCTACTGAAGATCTTTCTTTGCTCCTTACCATAACTATCACATTAATGAGCTCTTGATTCCAAGTCCTCACACTTTGCAGCCAGCTTTGTTTCCTGATGGAGGAGAAAGTCCTCCACATGTTCCTCCACAAGAAAGACTTCAAAACAAGACCATGTAACACAACTTCATGCACTCTGAACTGGCTCCAAACAATTTACAAGAAGGGAAAACGGGAAAATATATTGTGAACATCTGAAGGACTAAACCATGAATCTGCACTGATTCATAATGTTCATCACATCTGGACTTACACAGCCTTTCTGCAGTTCCTCACAGCTGGAATCAGTCTCCATCGTCCCTCCAATGATGTGTTGTACTTCTGCAGGTCCAACTCATCCAGAACCTCCTCTGACATCTGCAGCATGTAGGCCAGAGCTGAGCAGTGGATCTCAGAGAGTTTCTTCTCTGATCTGTTCTCTGACTTCAGGAACTCTTGGATCTCCTGATGGACTGAGTCATCGTTCATCTCCATCAGACAGTAGAAGATGTTGATGCTTCTTCTGCTTCTGTCTGGATGGTTTCTGGACTGTTGTCTGTCTGACCCAGCAGGCCTCCTAAGAGTCTCTGGTTGGACTCCAGAGAGAGGCCATGAAGGAAGCGAACAAACAGGTCCAGGTGACCATTTTCACTTTGAAGGGATTTCTTCATGGCCTTCATCAGGAACACATCCAGGGCTGAAAAATCACCATCAAACAGGAAGTCCTTCAGTACCTCTGTCTTCTTGTTGGTGTAACAGTGGAACAGGTAGACTGCAGCCAGAAACTCCTGAACGCTCAGATGAACAAAGCAGTAGACTGTTTTCTGGAAGATCACACTCTCTCTTTTGAAGATCTTTGTACAAACTCCTGAGTACACCGAGGCCTCTGTGACATCCAGACCACACTGCTCCAGGTCTTCTTGGTAGAACATGATGTTTCCTTTCTCCAGCTGTTCAAACGCCAGCCTCCCCAGCTTCAGAAGAACTTCCCTGTCAGCCTCCGTCAGCTCCTGTGGACTCGTCTCATGTCCTTCATCGTACTTCTTCTTCTTCCTCTTTGTCTGAACCAGCAGGAAGTGTGAGTACAGGTCAGTCATGGTCTTGGGCAGCTCTCCTCTCTGGTCTGTGGTCAACATGTGGTCCAGAACTGTAGCAGTGATCCAGCAGAAGACTGGGATCAGACACATGATGTGGAGGCTCCTGGAGGTCTTGATGTGTGAGATGATTCTGCTGGACAGATCTTCATCACTGACTCTCCTCCTGAAGTACTCCTCCTTCTGGGCGTCAGTGAAGCCTCGTACTTCTGTTACCCTGTCAACACATGAAGGAGGGATCTGATTGGCTGCTGCAGGTCTGGAAGTTATCCAGATGAGAGCCGAGGGAAGCAGATTCCCCTTGATGAGGCTTGTCAACAGCACGCTGACTGATGACTCCTGTGTGACATCAGACACGACCTCTTTGTTGTTGAAATCCAGTGAAAGTCTGCTTTCATCCAGGCCGTCAAAGATGAACAGAAGTTTACAGACAGCGAGCTTCTCTGCTGTGACCTTCTGTAATGTTGGATGGAAAACATGGAGCAGCGTGAGAAGACTGAACCGCTCATCTTTGATCAGGTTCAGCTCCCTGAACGAGAGCAGAACCACCAGACTGACATCTTGGTTCTCCGAGCCCTCTGCCCAGTCCAGAGTGAACTTCAGCACTGAGAAGGTTTTTCCAACGCCAGCGACGCCGTTGGTCAGAACGACTCTGATGTGTCTCTGTTGGTCAGATAAGGCTTTAAAGATGTCGTGGCATTTGATGGGAGTGTCATGGAGGGTCTTCTTCTTCTTGGAAGCTGTCTCAAGCTGCCTCACCTCATGTTGGGTATTAACCTCTTCACTCTGTCCCTCTGTGATGTAGAGCTCAGTGTAGATCCTGTTGAGGAGGGTTCCACTTCCTGTTTCATCACTTCCGTCAGTCACACGTTCACATCTCGTCTTCAGACTGATCTTATGTTCATCTAAAACCTCCTGCAGACCACCACTCACTGAAAGACAAGAGAACATGTGAGACTAAAGACAAATATTTAGAGAATGACAGCAGGACAGAAACGATCAATATAAGAATTTATAGAGAAGCAAATGATGTTAGAACACAACAAATGTCACTGTGTTAAAAACAAGTCCTGATTTCAGACATGAGGACATCAGCAGACAGATGGACAGTCTTACTTTGGACAGTGCTGGTCTGACTGGCTGTCTGCAGTCCAGGTCTTGTTCTGGATCTTTTCCCACACTGGGGACAGGAGGAGTCTCCTGATGAAGCAGACTGGTCCCAGTATGAGCTGATGCAGTGTCTGCAGAACCAGTGTCCATGCATCACCTGACCACCTGACTCCATAGAACTATAAATCATACATTCAGATTATATTTGTGTTATATTATATTCACCTCCACCTCTTCAGATCAAACTAAATCTTTCAATTCTTCAGGAAATCAAAGTTTCCTACAAAATAAAAGTTTAACTGAAGTTTCCCATAACAATATGATGGAGGACTTGCCATCAGTACCGGCTCGGTTCTGGGATCAGAACCTGAAACAGTGAACAAATAAAAACCAGGAGAACATTGGTGAATGCAGACAGAAGACTTTTAATTTGACAGCATTCATCCTGCAGGAAGTACATCACAGCTGACATCTTTTTTTAAAAAGGTTCCCGACAGGTGAAGAATCTTTGGCGACCCTGATACCCGGCCCTGAAACCCAAACCAACCAGAGGTTCCCATCAGGACACCGACACCCTCCCGTTAACTGATAAATAAAACACCATGACTCACTGCGATGGCACGTTATGATCCCATGACACCTTTAAGACCCCCACCCTCTGATCATGTGATGCTGCGTTTACACGTCAACGGAAAAACGAGTTTCACAGAAAAATCAAACCCTGAAATCATCGTCGTGATTTTTAGAGAACAGAAACAAGTTGACGTCATGATTGGAAGGCCTCGACGAACACGTGAACACAGACAGAGAGCTAACACGCTAACTTCATGTCAATCTGTCTCAACGTTTATGTTATCGGCATGAACTGACCCACGTGTTCCCCTCCGAGGAGCGACCGAGCGAGGCTGCAGGAGTCTGTAAACTAGATCTAAAGTTCAGCAGCACAAAAATCCAGAAATATTTAATCTGCAGTGAGTTAACACTGAAATAACGTTAAACTAATGTCCGACCGTCTCTGGTTTGTAGATTTCTAAAAGAAATCTGATAATCTGAGACACTAATCTGTGAATTTAAAGATAAATAAAAATAAAAGCTGCAGAGCATCGACAGACGACTGAACGTTAATTTAAAGGAACAGTTCGGACAGTCTGGGATCCTGAAGAGCTGCTGGTTGGTGGAATTTGTTTAGACAGAGCGAGGCTAGCAGTTCCCACCTGTTTCCAGCCTTTATGCTAAGCTAAAGTAAACTAAGCAACAGTTTGACGAGGCTCAGATTTAAACTTCCTGTTTTGGTGCGTGTGTCGGTCAGCTGATCCATGATGAGGTCGCTATGATGCACTGGAGCTAACAGCTGTTTCCAGCTCAACTCGGCGTGTCCACGTGCGATCCGCCGGGTTTTAAAAAGGTCCATAACGTCCAACAGGAGAAGATGAATCAGCCCGTCATCGGACTTTACGGACACTCATGAAGATGACAACTGAATAAATAAAATGTAGCAAGTAGTGTGACGAGCCAACAGATCAATAAATATTATAATATAATTACTGTGTGCACCAATCACATTTGAGCAAGCCTCGGTCAACTTCCTCACTTCCTGTACTCACGTATGCTACATGTTAGCTACACGTTAGCTTGTGTATGAGGAGAACAAGGATGGCTGAACGATAAGTTAGCTATTGTTAGCAAAATGCTAGCTACCTAATCTATATCATTCATTAGCTCACTAGTTAGCTAGCGTTTTGCTCTGTGGCAGAACAATAATAGCTAGCTAATGGCTAACGATTGACATAGGTTAGTTGGCTAGCATATAGCATATAGCTAGCCGATCATTATTAGCCTGCTAGCTTTTGCTTATCTTCAAAATGTGGTTGTGTTTGAACACAGATGAGCTAGCACGTAGCATAGATAAGTACAGAGGAAGAGGAAGTTGACCATGGCTTGCTCGACTGTGATTGGAGCATGGAGTGAAAAAGGGGCGGGACTTATAAAGGGTCATTAAACTGGATCTGCATTGTGGGATATAGTAAACACGTCTGTCTGTGGGGGTTTCTCTCTGGGACTTCCTGTGCTTCTGCTTCATATTTCAAAATAAAAGCACCTCTCATTTTACCAAAAGAAAAGATGTGACGTGGCCAAAAGTGTGAGGACGCCTGAGACACATCAGACTCACACGTCTGACCTCCAAAGAGTTGAATCAAACAGTCTGTGTTGACGTGAATGCAGAGGCAGGGGGCGTCCACAGACTTTAGGCCACGTTGCGTCGGTTTAAAACAAATCATCAAATCACCATTAACGATCAAACCCTTTAAAATAAAGTCAAAGATGACGAACTCAAAGTCCTGACTGTCAGTAGAAACTGTCCGGCAGTCCGATCATGTGACCTCGCTCTTCTGTTACAGTAAAAAGTAAAAACCCAGTGAGACCCTCAGATTTAAAAAAATAATGATCAGCGTGTGACGAGCAGGCGAAGTCTGTCGGCTTCTCCACACTCACTCGTTCATTCACTCTCTCTCTCACGCTGACATGGCGTGTGCGGCGGCTCTCCAGCATGGAGATAAGGCAAAACACAAGAAGCAGCAGCGTGGTGATGTCACCGTCGTCCTCTCAGACAGACAGAGAGACAGACGGGCGTCTGTGGCTGCTGGCTCGTAGCGTTAATACTTAAAATAGACACAAAAAAAGCAACTTTTTTTATAAAAATGCTCAAAAATTTTTTGTCCCGCCGTCCCTCAGCACCATTTGTTAGAAAATTATAAGAAACTCTTTAAAAAGAACAAAGTCCGTCCCCGGCTCCGTCCTTCAGTGGAACTCCACGAACTCCTCCAGCGTTTTGGGGATCTGGTTGCGGTACGTGATCTGGTGCTGCCGGACGGCTCGCGCTGCCAGGCACTTGAGGCTCATCTTCATCTGCGTCTTCAGCAGGATCTCCGACACGCCCGTCGTGCTCTTGTCCAGCGGCGTCTTCTTCTGCTTGTTTGTCATGTCCGTGTGGGCGCCGGCCTCCACCAGGTTGATGATGATGGCGTGCAGCGTCAGGAAGTCGCTGATGGGCCGGTTGTACTGCACGATGACGTGCAGCGGCGTGTTGCCCTCGTGGTCCACGGCGTTGACCTGCGCGCCGCAGTCCAGAAGCAGCTTGGTGACCTGTGCGCTAGGGAAGCTGCAGACGTCGTTGGTGTGGAAGTCGTCCACCGGCGTGCTGGAGCTGATGGCGAGGTGGAGCAGGGAGGCTCCCTCGCGGGAGCGCGGGTCCAGCTGGATCAGGTTGTAGATGTGCTTGTTAATGCGGGCGCGCTCCTCGTCGCTGCAGGTGGTCTTGGTGGAGATGCAGGCGAGGTACAGGAAGGTGAATACGTTGGACTCGTAGTTGTCCAGAGCCTGAGGCAGCTCGGACTCCACCGCCGTGTCCACGCGGGCCATGCTCCGCTGGATCTCCACCACGCTGCAGCTCAGCACCTGCTCCACGGCCGAGGCCAGCACCTGCTCCTTCAGGTGCACCATCTGTGAGAACACCTGGGCGAAGCGCAGCAGGTCCTTGTGGGTGTTGCGGTTGCCCTTCTGCCGCAGGCGGAGCGCATGGAGCCACAGCTTGATGCACTGTTCGAACTCCATGTTGTCGGCGTACACGGCGCCGCGGTAGATGATCGGGTGCGACACGTCGATGTTGTCTGAGCCGAGGATCCGCTCCCGGATCATCAGGCCCTCCATGTGCAGAGCGTCCCGGTCCACCTGGATGGCCTCCAGGTCTTGGGGTGTGCGGCACTCACAGCGCCCCCCGTAGGCCTCGATGGGCGGCAGCAGCTCCTTGGCGATGACGTTGTCCAGGTCGCGGTAGCGCTCCATCATGGCCGTGTGCAGGTAGTGGTATGTCCTCTGGATGTCGTAGTTCTCCCGGTCGTTGGCGAACGAGGCGCCGAGCAGCTCCAGCGCCTCGATGCGGCTGTGCGGGTCACAGTCGGCGTGCGCCAGCAGCAGCTCAACCACGTCCGCCTTACAGCTTTCTGCTGCGACCTTCAGTGGCGTCATTCCGTGTCCGTTCACCACCATGGCAGCCTGACAGCGCACCAGCTCCTGCACGATCTCCAGATGGCCCGCCTCGGCCGCAAAGTGCAGGGCGGTGGCCCCGCAGTGGGCCTTGGCGTTGGGGTCGGCCCCCTGCTCCAGCAGGAACTTCACCACGTCCGTGTGGCCTTTGTAGGCGGCGATCATCAGGCAGGTGTTGTTGTACTTGTTGGTGATGCTGATGTCGGCGTTGTGCTCCACCAGGTAGCAGACGATGTCCAGGCGCCCGTCGAAGCAGGCGGCCCGCAGCGGGGTGGAGTTGGTGATGGTGGTGTGGTTGACGTTGGCACGGTGACTCACCAGCAGGCGCACCACCTCAAAGTGCCCCGCCCCCGCCGCACACCACAGCGCTGTGGCTCCATCGATGACATAGCTGCAGGAGACAGACAGACAGACAGACAGACAGACAGACAGACAGACAGGTCAGCCGAGATCATTCAAGACCACACTGGAGCTGTTGTTAGCTAATGTTAGCACAGTTTGAGATGTTTTCAGGCTCTGGGTCAGCGGGCGATGTAACCGGGCTCAGCAGCTTCTATGGACATAATGGCAGAGGAGAAGAGAGTGAAGAGGACGCTGACGGAGGAAGCTAAGAAGAGAAAAGGAGAGGGTGAGCGAGCAAGAAGCCGCCGGACAAGAGTAAATCTGGGACTGACTTTTAGTGGTTGGTGAGAGCTTGGTGAAATAAAAGGCTGAAAGACAGACGCCGAGCTGGGCTGACTGCTGTTGGACTAGTCAGTAATATTAGCTGCTGCTGTGTCGTGGATAAAAACATCGAATTAGTTTAAGTATAAAAAGTTTTTTATGTTTCTCATCACTGAACTTCCTGAGCTCGTTTCCGCGTAAACAGGAAACTGGGTCAAAACATCAGCTGTGACATCACGGAGTGGGCGTGTCCAACTAGACAAACCAGTTGCAGGTTTGTGGAGCTCACACTCACGATACAGACGGGACGGAACCGCCCGGCGACTCGCTGCCCCTTCGAAAACCTCCTGAAGTCCAACCGCAACAGTACAACACTGAAATATTTAATGACGTGTTGTGTTAAAATTGAATTGAAAGTGAATTTATGGAACAGAAATGAAGTATTATTTTATATTACAGTCTCATTTATGCAGTAAAACTCTAATATTTAATGTTTTACTGTCGTGGTTTCACAGCATTATCCCATAAAAACTTTTTTACAGTGTACCGACATCTGGACATCGATTCTGTGAGCTGGTCGTCCTGTTGGACTCACGTGTCCTCGTCCCTCTGACTGTGAATGGACGGAGGAGGAGACAGACACCTGGACAGGTGACACCTGGACAGGTGTCTGTCTCCTCCTCCGTCCATTCACTGTAAAAACACGCTCTAAAGTGAACTCACCCGTCGAACCGGACCGTGCCGGTCTGTTCGGTGTCCACCCTGTAGTGGTCCAGCAGCAGCCGGACCACCTTGTCGTGGCCGTTCCGGGCTGCGATGATCAGGGGAGTGGACCTCTGTCCGGCCACCTGGGTCACGTAGCTGAGCAGGTACCGGGTCTCGGCCTCGGAGTGGTTGAGCAGCAGCGCGGCCAGGGTCAGGACTCGACCCTCGCTGGCTGCCTTGTACACGTAGCCGGCCAAAGACTCCATCTGAGCCCGGCAGGGAGCCAGGACCTCCGCTTCCTTCGCAGCTGGCGCCCGCTGTGTCCGATCCTCCAGAGCAAGCAGCCGCCTCCCATTAAAAAGTCGAACGCGGCCCCAGTGCACGCATGAAAAGCGGAGCTGCTCCGTTATGGCCACGAGAGAAACGGAACCGAGCCGGGCGGGCGGGGTGAAGCTTCACGGCGTGTCCGGTACCGAGCGTCCACCTCTGGGTCAGCTGAGGCTAGCCGGTTAGCTGCGGTGCTAACGGGAGCGAGCTGCGTGAAGAAACTCGGCTCGGTTCCGGTGCAGGTTTGATTTAATTCGGCAGAGTCTCTTTGTTCACCGCGAGGATTTACCTGCGACTCGAGTCTGCGACTAAAAACTGACAAAAACCGTCAAAGACTTCAAAAACTAACAAACAGACTTTCACCTCTCACCGGAAGTTACTGTGCGACGGGAAAATACCTCCGACCGGAACTTTGTCTGCTGATAACAGTTCCGCTATAACTTTTTTGTTAAACCTTTATTTAACCGATTCAGACAAAACACACACAACAACAACAATAATAACAAACAGTTAAATGTTATAAAAGACTGAACATAAAGTTATGACTCATGTTGACTTTTATTGTACATTTGTGTTAAGATAAAACTGCAGTTCCGCTTGTCGTCCACTTGAGGCTGGCTCCAGAAGTGAGTCAGTCTGACAGTCTGCGGGGACGTCACAGAGACTACGTCCAGGTTTTAGACAGTCTGCGGGGACGTCACAGAGACTACATCCAGGTTTTAGACAGTCTGCGGGGACGTCACACAGACTACGTCCAGGTTTTAGACAGTCTGCGGGGACGTCACAGAGACTACGTCCAGGTTTTAGACAGTCTGCG
>JAATJX010004091.1:0-10079 GCA_028641955.1 Protonibea diacanthus | reverse complement strand
ATAATATATATTTAATATTTAATATTTAATTAATTAATTTATTTATTTTTTTATTTATTCTGCTTCTGCAAGATGATGAGATGGCGCCTCCTCAGTTTGTGCGGTGGGGTGGAGTTGGTGTTGGGGTGTTATTGTGTTACACTTTGTGTTACAATGTTTTGTATGAAAAGTGCCATACACATACAGTTTGGTTGATTGGTTGATAATGGTTTAGTTTTTGTCGACACCATGATAGAGGTATTAATTTAACTACTATATTTACTATTGAGGTTGCAGTTTGCAGTCGTGTTAAACTGTATTGTTTCTAATATTTTGGCCACCTCAGTTTCATACATGAGAGGGCCGTTAATAGAAACACTCCTGTACAACACCTCAGTAATAAACATAAAGTACAATTACCTCTCTGAACGGTTCATATGAACCTGACATGTGACTGAAATGCCATACTTGTGTCATGTGATCACAAATGAATCATCTCCATGACAACAGAGGAATTTCCCACCACTGATAGAGGCCATGAGAGTGGTTGGTGTGTATGCTAATTACGAGCAGGGTTTGAGTTTGTAGTGTGTTCATAAAAAGCCCACCATGTCAAAAACATGTTGTTACGTGTGCTTATTGTTACTTGATCAGAGTGTTTCATTGATCTTAACCGTGAAGGATAATGTGAGTTGAAAGTTTTGCCCTGACTCACCTCATTTCTCAGTGTGAGAGATGATTTTGTAACATCACGGTCATGGAGAATGAGGAGTCCACAGATTAAACTTGTTAAATGAACATGTGCATATTTATATATTCTGGATGTTTCAATAAGAATGCAGCATGATGTAATTTTAAGAATTTTGGAATAAATTTTATAATTAAACTTTTTTGTGGAAGAACCATGAGACCTAAATTATTATTCAACGCACAGCATATCTCCATGAATCCATTTTCTTTTGTATATCTGGGGTCGGGTTGCAGTCGCAGGTGCAGTGCAGGGACTATTTCTAAACATCTTGAAGCTGCGTGCTGTTGAAGGATTCTCACATAATGCATCGCACAGAGGAAATGGAGGAGTTGCAAACAGCTGCAAAAATCTACTAAATACATTTCTGAGTATTGGTGAGAATTCTAAAAAAAAAAAAAAAAAAAAAACATTTTCCAACGTCCACTTACCGTAAATTTCTCAGCTTTCAGCCACATCTCGTGGTCTTTGTCAGTGGGGGGGAAGTTTCTGTTGTCATGGAGACGATTCAATTGTGATCATGACACAAGTAAGGCATTTCATTTTTTTGTGGAGTTAAGCCAAAATCAGTTTCATAGACAACCATTGTTCCACATACTGTGTTACTTCCTGTTAGCACAGAGTAAAAGAACATTGGGACATTTGAAATCTTAAAACTATAGACGATCAATAATGAAAACAATAGCTGCAAAACTATCCACAGCTTCTGTTGCTATTTAAAAAAAACCCAGCAAAAATGAATCAAGACAAGTTGCCTTATTTAAAGATTTATTAATTTATAATACAAGCTTTATGTAGACCACATTGCATTTTTAGTTTTTACATTTATTCATACTGAGCTAAACTTCATAGCAGTGACACTGATTGACAAAACACAAACCAAAGGACACTCAATGGAAGGAATCAAAAGGTTTCCGACTGTTTCTGAAGAAACCGCAGCCCGTCAACACTCCCAGTGCATCGCCTTATTCTTAATTTTTTTTTTTTTAAAGACCACATGCCCTCACTAGTCATCATACAGTATGCCACGTGCATCACACACCCTCAGACACACTCACACAAACAAACTCACCCACACTAAAATTGAACAAATACCTATACACAAGATAAAAATTGATATATTTAAATTTCAATATTAATGATATTACTGAATTCCACGATAAAAGGCAAACAAGAAGTAAAGACAGCATCCAAATGAAAAGGAGGTGAAACACCACCAAAATTTTCCTTTTTTTAATTTTTTTTTTTTTTTAAACTCTTCATCCAAGTGGGAGAAACTCTCCCTCGTCCTGCCTGATTCTCAGTGTCCAGTAGAGGGGGGTCTCACAGCGACGACGCTCCTCCCTCTCATCATCAACTGCCTCTTCTGTCTGCGTTTAACTGGCCCGCCGTGTCGGCTCCCGTTACCAGAAAGCATCGACAGTCTAGTCCATAAAGTCAAAGCCAGAGGTGCGAACACGACACCTGATGGCACACGAGCGATCCTCCTGACTCCATCTTCACAAAGCCGCCTCGCTGGGAGTCTGTTCCTGTTTTTCTCATGGACCTGTACGTCCTCCCCCCGGGGTGTTTAAGCAGCTCTTCCTAATACAAGTCTTTCCTCCATTGGTCCTTTTCCAGGAACAAACTGTTGTAAGTTTAATGGCACAAACGCCACTGGTGCTGATACAGACCGAACGGTTCAGTTAGTAAAAGGCAGAAACCGTCTCATGAGGAGGATGGCACATTTTCTACCACATGGGGAATTTAGGTATGTTCCTCTGACCAAAAACAGATTTAAAAAAAATAAAATAAAATAAATCAGCCATTGGGGAAAAGAAGATGACGATGAAACACAATAAACACTTCTGAATTAACAGACTGGTTAAGTGCAATGAGAGGGTTAACACTATTCAGTAAGACCTGGGGAAACATCCATGTGACTAGTAGGGAAAGGTAATAGCCCACACATCCTTTATAGCAACTCTATGTCCATGAAAAGCAAAGACTTCTGGGTCTTTTTCACTACGTATGACTGCTCTTTAAGACTTGTCCAGCAGCGAACAGGTCAGCGAGGGAGCACGTATAACGTCATCTTCAAATATAATGAAATAACAACTGCAACGGCAGCCAAGACGGCAAAAATCTGGGGGCGAAAAAGAGACTACATTGGCACAAAAAAAAAAAAAAAAAAAGCCTCAGATTGGACGAGTGTTCAACCAAAGCGGGTGACAGCCTCCAACCTTCTTGTGTAATTATTCCAAATCCACAGCTGACAGGATGACAGGCAGGAGAGAACGGGGTGTGTGTGTGTATGTTTTATATATATATATATATATATGTGTGTGTGTGTGTGTGTGTGTGTTTGTGTGAGGTTAGGTTAAAGGGTAGGGGGGTCGTTTCTGTTGCTTTACAAGAGGAGACAGCAGTTGCTCTCTGTGGTTTTTTCTCTGTTCCTTTGACCTACAGAGACAAGACAGCAGAGACGTGGGGTGAGATAAAAAACAACCGGCTGAAACTAGAAGAAGGCACGTATCGCTCTGCAGACTCTGTGTGTGTGTGTGGGAGGTTAGCAGCAGTAGCAACAAATGCCCACGGCATGATGCATGTGGAAAGGTCAAACAAACATTTAAGCTGCATTATGTAATTAAGTACATAGCTGCAAACTCAGGCAAAGAAACTGTTTTCTGTAGCTGAACTTTAAATGTTTAACTGAGCCTCAGTGACGTAACAGTGTTTACAGAGAGATTAAGTGCTTCAGCTTTGTTTCAGAGCTACACACACACATTATATCTGAACCTGTGTGATGATGTCGATATTCAGAAAGGAGACAAAGGAAAGATCCTCACCATGAGAGTTGGGCTCTGGAAGAGTCTCTCTGGCAACCAAGTGCATGACGGTCGTTCGGCCCGGTGGCAGCTTTAGAGCTTTAAACAAAGAAATTATTCATTATTTATTGGCTACATTTTATAGTACGATCCTATCCACGATTATATGATTAAAGATTTATGTCTGTGATAAAGTTTTTAGGCAAACTGTTACTAATAATGCTGTTGCTGTGAACATCATCGGTCTAATCTCAGTTAAAATGTTTCCTTTCAAGCTTTAGATATTGATGACTGTGCCCCCTTAATAAATCCTGGACCCCCTCGGTATAATATTGATAATACAAAAGACAAATTTTAACATTTAGATGGACAGGATGAGGGCTAGTCAGACTGAATTTCTCTTCACAAATCATACACATTTGAGCCACCTGTCTCTATCCATATAGGTGTCACTGACCTCTCATTGAGGAAATATTGTTTATTTATACTGTTTTATAACGGCAACATAATCCAAGCAGCAGAGAAGGAAGGAGGCTGATTGGCTGCAGTGAGTACAAGGACAGGGAGGTGTTTGATAAGAACATGTATAATTAACAACGCTGTGGACAGCGGTTTATGTTTACAACCCCCTAACCCACGTTATTTCCTGTTACACCTTACCTTTACCACACAATATGAAGATGTGGAGAGGTGAAATAACGCCACACGCAGTTAGTCACTGTGACAGTAGATGTGTTCATTTTGTTATATCGTGCGTCTGCAACACTGAATTAGGCCGCAGCACTGTGCTGCGTTAAGCTCTGAGAGTGCTCTCTTTTAATTCTTGCCCATACTGGTCAATATTTTATAAAATCCTGCAGTTGTACCCCTGTCTCTCTCAAACTGAATATGATACACCTAAAAGACTCCATACAACCACTTAAACCTGAGGAAAGTTTTATGAAACTTCAGATACAAAGTTATGGGTGGTTTCTTGTCAATCTACAGGAGAGTTTTTAGTAAAGAGAGATAATAATTGTGTCTTCTTCGTTCAGACATGGTCTTACCTCCCAGGGTAACGTTGCCATGAAGGAAGCGTCCCTGGAAGATAAGGCGCAGTATGCTGGGGCTGCTCACCCTCTCCTCCTCCCATCCTGTCACAGAGCAGAGAAACAAGTGCATCACTTACTACGACCCAAACTCATGCTGAATATCCCGATACCGATATATGTAAGTTTTAAAAAATGATAATATATCTGGCATTAGACGCCTCATGTTGCATGTCAGGGCTAGCATCCCTTCTTGCACACGTAATTTTAGATACATTTCATCAGAAACATTCAACTGAAACAGCTCTTCGCAGAGTCTACAATGACATAATGATGTCTTCTGACACAGGTCATTTCACTGTTTTGGTGCTTCTGGATCTCAGAGCAGCTTTTGATAACGTGGCTCAATGCATTGCTGGGAGTGCCCTGGACTGGTTCTCTTTTTATCTCTTGGATACAAGTTTTTCTGTGTCACTACATGTTTGAATCAGCTGCTCTGTCCTGTGGTGTGCCTCAGGGTTCTGCCTTGGGTCCCTTATCATTTGCCTTACATAGGCTTCTGTTAGGTCACATCATTAGCAAGTTTAAAATCACCTTTATCACTCTTATGCTGATGACATTCAACTGTGTGTCGTGACTGAAACATTGCCAAACTCTGGGCTGTAGTATCACAACCTGAGCTACAGATGATCATTTACTCATTTATATCATCAATTTTTTAAATTAAAAAACAAAGTATACAAGGTTTTCATAACAAGTGGGCAACAATGGCAAGAAAACTGCCCTAGCAAAGAAAACAGAACAATTAACCCAGTTAATTATTAATATCATGCTAATATAACTTACAATCAAAATGACAGAATCTGTGAAATATATAAACAGTAAAGAAATAAATCCTGTAAAAACGTACCTGCAGGCCAGTTCTCAAACACATGCTTGGCAATGTCTGTGGCCGAGTCATTCGGGGAGAAAGTAAAGTCTTGCGTTTTCCCACTGACCAGGATAAGGCGGAGGTGCACCTATAACAACAACACAAAAACAAAAAAACAGCTCAGTCTGGGTCCATATGAGACGAGACAAACGCCAAACTTCCAGTAATGTTCTTCCTAATTAGTTGCGGTGAACTCCCTCCACTTCCTCTAACCTCTTCAGACATGGGTCGACCTTCAGGAGGCTGTGAAGAGACGGGAATTCCAGTCTAATTAGATTTATCCACACCAGATCTCCACCCTTTGACTGGGCGACTTCATTCACTCAGGGCTTACACTGAAGTGAGCCACTGTTGCCAAAGAGGACAACAGATATGGGTGGGGCTGGGGGGGGGGGAACACTGGCTCTTTAGTTCCAGGGCGCTGCGAGCTCCTCTCCGGGCTGTCGGCCTAATGCGATAACCCCAGGTGTCCCAGACAGCTCTGGGCCATGTTATTAAATTTACATGGCCAGTGCATAGCCCTGAGGGGGACTGTGCATATGTGTGTGTGTGTGTGTGTGTGTGTGAGAGAGAGAGAGATAGCGTCTTTAACAGTCAAACTACACAAACCAATCTGTTAAAACTAAAACTAAAAAGGTTTTTGTGTGAATGCCTTTAAGCACTAAATAGTACACGGGAAATCCCTTCACACACAGTCTACTATAATAAAAAACATCAAAACAAAATCAACAGACTGACAAACACAAACTGTAATTAATCTGCAACTACTTTAATATTCAAGTTATTACATTTTCAAGTATAAACTTCCAGAACACTTTTTCCAGATTCTCAATGATGATTTGCTGCTTTTGTTTCATGTGAACCTTCTTAAGAGGTTAAAACTTACGCAAGAAGAAGAACTGACCAAATAATTAGAGAATAAAAATCGGCTTGTTAATTGATACTTGAAAATAAAGATTAGCTGTAGTCCTGTATTGTAGTACAGTTAATAGTTATGCATACAATCATGGGCATACAATCAGGTCGTGGACTATAAAAGATCTGGATAGAAAGAATTAAAATATTAAATGTTTACATGGTTATAACAATCCCACTTCACCAGTATTTAAGGTTTTTAATTATCACCAAAATGTGGATAGAGTTATCCACTGGAGCATTTAATATATTGCTTTTTGTTTAAAGAGAAATCAGATCTCACATCCAGAATCTACAAAATGGCTCACATCTTTATAGAAACATTAACATAAGGGCACGTCAACTTTAGGAAAATTTAACATTAAGACATAAAAAAACAAATAGTTCTTTGGACCACACAGTGGCCAAATCAATCAACTGAACCCAGCCCAAACTGTAAAACCGAAATTAAAATAAAGCCTCAACTTACTGAATAACACGATTGTTCTCTCACACACACCTTATGTTTTGTCTCTGTTTTTTTTTTTTTTTTTTTTGGTTTGTTTTTGATTGTTTTGTTTTCTGCTCGTCCCCTGGGGTGGGAGTGGGAGAAAAGTTTGTTCTTGTATTTCAGTATACATGATGTTTCATTTTCAATTGTGAAAACCAATAAATAAAGTTAAATAAAATAAAATAAAATATAAATAAATAAAGCTTCAACTGAAGATGAAGCATCACCAGACAGGATGGATGAAATGCAAACTCCACCCGTATACAGTATATATCTGGTAAAATGTTGAATCTCTTATCATCATGTACGATATTTTACTGTTTCATCTCACAACTATTAATAGATGTTTATTTAAACAAATTGTGGTTTGTGTCTTTATTAATACGGATTTCCAGCAGCCTTGCACATACATGTGTTTTTAAATGGGTCACTTGTTACTTTGTGCAATGACAATAAAGTTGAATCTAATCTAATCTAATCTTACACTTAGGTTTCAAGCAGTCGTCAGTAACAGAGGGTTTGCAATCATGGTTTATACTGATAAGTCCACTTATTTTAGACGGTCGGTATCGTCAGCTCATGCTCAGGGTTGGAACATCACTCTGACCTGAATTATTGATCCACTTTGGATCTAAGTTGTCTAATTTATGCTGCAGCAAGTACTGTTCCTTATTCATTAATCCATCATCTCTAATCAATCGTGCTGCTACTCCAAAAATGACTTTGAGGAGGAAAAACATCCAATCAACTAAATCTTTACTGGGACGTCTCTACTGACAAAAGGGATTAATTTTTCCCGACATCTGACCTTCAAAAGGTGGCACATGAACTTTCTTTGGTTCACAAATCACAGAGGAGAGAACAAAGAGACTTAACCACGAGGTGTGACGTCAGGAAAGGACGACCCCACTCTCTGATCTGTTTACAAATACAATCCTCCCTCGGTGGTCCTCTGCCCTCCCATCCCCCCTCTATGAACTGAATAACCTCAATGTGGGGTTACATACCCATGTCATCATTAACAAGCTTTGTCCCCCATCCCTGTCCCCCATCCCTTTCATCCCACAACAAAATAACAACAAAGTCAAATCTGCCTGGTTACTCATGGCAACATCACAAATGTCCTCAAGGTCCACCAATCCAAAAGGAAGACATTAAATCCTTCAAACACTGTTGTGAATTACTTTTTTTTTTAACAGTTAACAGAGATACCAGAGGCATTTCTGAAGTTTCCTAAAAACAAAACAAACCACGATCCTACTCTGCCTTACTGTACGGATGTAGGTGTCCTAGATAAAACATTAAGCAACGTTTTTGTTTGTGTCTCAAAGGACACAACAACATTTTTTTTTATAATTTTTGGAATAATCTGCTAATTATATTCACAATTAAACACACATTTGATTTAAGAAACTATAGAAAATTGTTAAAAACTCCCATAAAACATGAAACATTCACATTCACAACTCTATACAGCAGAAAAAAAGGTGAAAATTTGGGAATTTGTAATTATTAATATCAATAAATGACATTTTTTGCCCTAAAAACTATTGCAAATTATTAACAGATAATCAAAATTGTTGCAGATTAATTTTGTTTTACTGGAATAACTGCCCTAAACTTTATACTACCACTAAAACAACTGATTGTCAACATGTCCTCTTTTAATACGTTCAGGTTACACAGCCAACATCCAGAGACTGTAACGGTGAGGAAATATATATATATATGTGTGTGTGTGTGTGTGTGTGTGTACAATTATAATTTCTACCTCTAAATGAGTGTGGTGGTGTTGGGGGCTGTGGGGGTTCAGGATTTATTAAGAGGGCGCAATCAATTGACATCTAAACCTTGAAAGGAAAGTAGGGCAACGTTTTAACTGAGATTAGACAGATGGTGTTCACAGGAACAACAGTTACTGTCCCGGCGTTTGTTAATCCATCCTACTCCCTCCCCAAACCCAAACCTAAATTATTTTAACTTGGGGAAACGCTCATGTAATGTTCTCACTCTGATAATATCAATTATCAGACGATGTCAAGACATCACATGCCATCAGCAAACAGCCTTTAGCTCTGTGTTGCCGTGGTAACATAACTTCAGATAAAGGTGGCAGACCCTCACTCACCATATCAAGATCCCTCTGGGTGGTCATGGCTCAGTAAGGATGAAGGCCGTGGACGAGGAGCAGAGAGGACAGGACTGGTGTGCTTCAGCTGCTGGAGAAGGGGCCAGAGCCCTGACACAAACAACACAAACACTGTGAGGCAGCTTCCCACAGCCTGGCACCATAACTGCACATATCATCCATTATCCACCGAGCTAACATGTCGCTAGCGCTACGGCTAACATCACATTATCAATCAGACGTCAAACCTGCACATGATTGATTAAGTTACCTGAAATTAAAGTAGTGAGCAGACAGGCTCACTTCACCATGGTTTATATAATTAAAATAACAAACTTAGCTGTCGGGCTACGGCAGAGGTTAGCTCAATAGCTAAAGTCTTTCCAGATTTTAACAGTTAACATGAAGCTAGTTAGGCTAGCGGGCTAATGTTTCTTCTACATCCAGCCTCAGCTGCACATCAGCTGGCTTGTGGTAATAAAGCAAGTGATGCTGTGAAACTGAAAATGTATCTCAATCGCAGCACAACAACCAACACCGAGCTCCCTCCTGACATATTTCGAAACCGAGCTCTGCGAGCAGGAAGGCTACAGTTAGCATTAGCTGCTGTGTTAGCGTATGCAAATCCTGCTATCGCCTGGTTAGCTGCGGGCTAGCTGGCTAACCAAACGTGCAAACGGTGATTTGTGTCGCGTCGACCTCACCTGCATCTGATGACTATGATGGATGTTTGCATTCAGTTGAAATGACGAATCAGTGGGGAGCGATTTCGATGAGGAAAATATCGAGTGTAGATGGCTATCGCTGACTGTGGGTATCGGTGGCTAATGGACGGGAAGACGCCGGATGTCAGCTGGTTGTAAACACAGAGAATGACCGCAAAGGCTACTGGGAGTTGAAGTCCAGAACGAGTAAGGGCCGATCTAATGTTAAAAACAACAACCTTTCTGCTGCTTACTATTCTGCATTCATTGTGAAACTTGATGGTTGATTTGATTAACTTGTCATGTATTTAGACAGTTTATTACTTATGATGTTGGTTCAAGATACATT
>JAATJX010004087.1:0-13127 GCA_028641955.1 Protonibea diacanthus | reverse complement strand
GCTATATAAATAACATTTTTGATTTGATTTGATCTGTATTAGTTTTACACCAGATGTAACGGGATGCACACCTTCCAAAATTTTCAACTTTTGTCTCATCAGTCCACAGAATTCCCAAAAGTCTCAGAGATCGGACTTCCGGTGCGGTGCTACCACAAGATGGACGCATAAAAACGTGTTCCCTCAAATCGGTCGGGATAAAGCACCTCCTATCAATATAAATAGCGTCGATATCGTTTTAATTCAAGTATGGACGGAGGGAGAAACCTAAGGAGTCGAATGATGACCAAAAATATGAATGGTATTCAACAAAACCCAGAAGCAACCGAGTCTACCGAGCAAGAGGAAAACGAGGACAACGGAGAAACTATGCTAGGTGAAGCTAACACTGACCAGAACACACTACTTCAAGCTCTGACAATGCTCCATACGGAGTTAAAAGACTTTAAACAAGGAATGAGACGCGACTTGGACGAATTCAAAAGCGATGTCAAGAAGGTTTTGAAAGACGACATCGCGGAGTTGAAAGGTGAAGTTTTGCGGGAGCTCCAGAGCCAAAACGCAAACATTGCTGAGGCGCAAACCCGAATAGCTGATATGGAGATGGCCTGCTTGGAGATGAAAGAAACACTACTGGCCGTGGTGAAAGAAAACACAGAGATGCGGGACAAAATTGTGGACCTGGAGAGCCGCTCAAGACAAAATAATATCAGAATTTACGGGGTGCCAGAAGAAAAAGAAGGAAAATCTGTCATAGAGTTTGTTAACGAGTTGTTCAAACGCCACCTGGCCCTGCCGGAGGGACTTGAGCTCCGTGTTCAGCGGGCACACCCAAAGCCAGCTGCTGCTTCTTCCCCGAGATCAATAATTGTTAACTTTTTGGAGTTTCACGTAAAAGAGTTGGTCCTAAGGAAAGCGTGGCAACAGAAGATTGAGATTAACGGCAAAAGACTTTATTTTGATAACGACTACGCGACAGACGTCATGGAGAGGCGCAAGGCATACGGACCCATCAAAGCAGCTCTGAAGGAGAAGGGGATCCGTTTTCAGACCCCTTACATGAAGATGCGGGTGCAATGGGACTCCGGCCTGGTGATATACAGTACAGCGGAGGAGGCAGAATGCGACCTGAATCGACGCGGAATCAGGGTGAAGGTGATGACTAAAGCGAACACCGCCGCAGCCGCGGAGGAGCGACTGAATGCCGCAATGCCATGGAAACGCACCTCCTGCACTTCAGGCAGCGCAGCTCAGCGTGCAAGGGAGAGGCTGACGGAGTTCAGACGAGACACAGACCAAGGAAACTCCAATGGGTGAAAAGATTCAGGTTACGTAGCCCGGTGAACTCAAACATCAATATATCATATACATATATATATATTTTCTTCTTTACCTAAAAGAATATTTTCTTTTGTACTACAGGATGTTAGTCTAAAACACACAAAGCTGGGTTCAGGACATAATGACTCACGACCTAAGTTTATAGATCAGATAAACCGATATGAGGGAATGTTCTGTAGCAAGCACAAATGTTGGACATTTCTAGTATTTGTGGTGGGTGAGGTAAACCCTCACACACAAATAACAGGGAGTGGTTAGACAGAGATGGGTACCAGTGATAAGTATGAAGAAGGGCAAAGAGCATAAGACATGTCTAAATAAGGGAAAGAACTGTGCAAGTTGCTAGGGAAACGACCCTTTAGGGAGGATTGCCAAGGAATACAAAAAGGCAGGGTGAGGGGCCCCAGTTCAGATCTCACCCGGCTGCTTGCTATTGCGTAGGTATTCTGTGGAATGTGGTCTCCGCCGTTTTGCAAAACGGTGAAATAAATGCTTCGAATTGATCAACGTCGTCTGTTTGCTTTATCCTGCATCAACCAACTCGGGGAGGTAACAGAGAGGTTTGTCTCAACAATTTTGGGGGCTCGTCCGGGATGCAGGAAGAGGTTTTAATTTGAGAAAAACGGCCTCCACACGGAAGAAACAGGACACAGACCGGTCACAATAAGGTGAGCAGAAACCTGTTTGAAACAAATTCTGCCGATTGAATACGACTAAAAAATAGTGTCCTGAATCTGAAAGTGTGTGAGTGTTTAAAATTAGAAGACGTGTTGATCATTTAAAGGATTTAAATTGTAAAGAAACAAAGAGTAAAAGTAGTATATAGTACCTAGAGAAGAAATTTAAGAGAAATAGAACAGACTGTCCTGGGTTGTGGCAGACTCCACCGTTCCCTGACGAGGGGACGGAGCCGAGAAGGCAAAGCTGGGTTAGAGGCCCGGGGAGGTCAGGACCCCCGAATTCTACTGGGTTAGAGGCCCTTGAAGCTGGAACTTCGTAAATTCTACTGGGTTAGAGGCCCTCGGAGTTGATCTCCGTAAATTCTGAAGAAAAGTCTGTTCGGGTTTGAGGCCCTGGGGTTCGAGTCCCCTAAAGTAGAATACGCTTAGGCGTTTGGGTTGGAGTCCCTTGAGGTTATAGCCCTCATAAAGTACCAAAAGTTTGTTGGGTTTGAGGCCCTGGGGTTCAAGTCCCCTAAAGTAGAATACGCTTCGGCGTTTGGGTTGGAGTCCCTTGAGGTTATAGCCCTCATAAAGTACCAAAAGTTGTGTTTAAGGTACTATTTGTTGAATATATGCGAAATGTCTTGGTATTGTTTTCTGTTTATGGTAATCTTTGCATATTTTTGCTGTGATTGAAAGCTGACTGTCTTCTGCTTACTGTAATATTTGCATGTTTTGTAATATTTGCACGTTTTGTAATATTTGCATGTTTTGTAATATTTGCATGTTTTGTTGCGATTGAAATTTGAGGGATATTGGGAGTGGGAAGAATAAAACTCTGAGGTGTCACCAGGTCTGAGGTCATATGAGACAGTGTCTTGACAAACTTGAAAAACGGACAGAGGAAACCTTTGTGGTGTTAACGTAATCTGTCTGTGCCCTGGAAACCTTTGCGGTGTGAACACAAGGGGTCCTGTTTGTCAAAAGGTCACGTCGCTCGGTTGAATTACATACAGACTGACTGGCTGTCTTGACCTCAAGCCTAAAAGATCAGTTGCTTTGGTGAACTCCTGACAAACTGATTGGCCTCAGAGTTTAGATAGAGAGTATTTAGAGATAGGAGAAGAGCAGAGTAAGAGGAGAGGACATGGACGGCGAGTTTGACAGGGAGATAGACGATGGTGGATGGGGACCCGTTACGGGGACTTGGAAGCCGTTTGCAGATCAGGTAAAGAATGTAATGATAGCCGCAGCCAGAGTTTTGGAGGAAAAAGATAGAGAGGTCCAGTTAAAAGAGCTAAGAGACAGGCTGGAGAAATTAGTTAAGTATAAGGGTAAACAGATGACAGATGCAGGTTCACTAGGGGTTTGGTTGTGGGAGAAAGAGAAGGAATGTGAGATAAAGAGAGATGAGGCTAGAGAGAAGGAGAAGGGAGCTGGAGTGCTGAATAAAGGAAAGTGGAAAAAGGAAGGGAAAGATTTAGAACAGGAACGACGAAGATGGTCTGAAGTGGCGGTCTGGTGGCAAGGCGTAAAACATCTGCACAAAAAAGGAGGGGTTCCACCAAGCAATGTCAAGGTAAGAACAGAGACACGAACCGCACACCCGCCTCCATATGCCCCTCCAAGCGCGCCCTCAGCGGTGGGATTATATCCCGTCCTGCATCTGACAGACGGGACGTTACGTATAGATGATGTCAGAGACACAGACCCCCAGACAGACATAAACACTCACCCTGACGTTATCTCACATAGCAGCGACGAGACTGAGTACTCGCCCATACGCCACACACCAGGCAAAACAGAGGTATAGACAGAGGAAGGGGAACCACATGCGTTCTCGCTGAAATGTGAAAGAGAC
Organism: Protonibea diacanthus; assembly: GCA_028641955.1. Classification (NCBI taxonomy): domain Eukaryota; kingdom Metazoa; phylum Chordata; class Actinopteri; family Sciaenidae; genus Protonibea; species Protonibea diacanthus. The sequence continues at coordinate 9,263 of JAATJX010004087.1, read as the reverse complement.
GTTGAGGCAGAGAGAGAGAGAGAGACACAGAAAGGAAGCTGCGACTGCGTGCTGAACTTGAGGCAATGAATCGAATAGTGCAGAGACAGAGGGAGGAAAGTAGGTCACATACATACACTTCCACACCAGCACCTACTTCGTCACGAAGAGATTTAAGACCGAATGGAGAGGCGACACTCCGTGCTAATGCAGTGTGGCTAGATGAGGATAGGAAAGGAATTTTTAGACAAAACTAAGGAGATGTGGACCAGACACACCGGATGTCATCCGGGAAAAGCAGGAGTTCAGAGAGAGTGGTACTTACAGGTGATACTAGAAGGTGTGCCAGAAGAGGTGAGAACGGCTATTAAAAATAATCCAGACCTGTTAGGTTGTGAGTCACCCATGTGGGAGAAACACCTCATCCATCATTTAACTAGAGCACAAGATACACATGAGGGACAGCAAGATAACCTTAAAAGCCTGCAGGAACAGCTCCTTAGGATGCAGATTAGTGAGGCAAAACAGAAAGTCAGCGATAAGAAGAAGAATGAAAAAACTCAATTGAATGTGGTGATTCCTGAGGACCCCAACCTGTACCCTGTGCCCGCCTGGGCGCCACAGCTGCCGCAACAGTCTGGACGAGGTTACGGGGGCGGACCAATGAGGGGTAGAGGTATGTGGAGAGGTGGTCGTGGAAGGGGTGGTCCACTAAGGGGACAGCCGGGGAATGACAGGTGTTACTGCTGCGATGAAACAGGTCACTGGGCCCGCAATTGCCCTCACCGGAACCTAGCGGGAGGTCGCGGAGGGCAAGGACGCCAATTACCTGGTCCATGTGGAACCTCCGGCTGGCCATGCCCCATTGAAGGTCAATGCACCACACACCCGGTGAAACGTCAACTTCCGGTCACAGGATGGGACCAGTGGGAGGACGGGGGCCACATGTTCCACTTTAATGGCCACGCCCCCTGCCACACTGTCAAAGAACACGATCACTGTGATGGGCTTCTCTGGGGAAAGACAAACTCTGCCAATCACGAAACCGCTCTCCACTAAGTTGGGTAAACAAGTTGTAAACCATCCCTATGTATACTCACCAACCGTACCTGTGAACCTGTTGGGGAGAGACCTCCTCATTAAATTGGGAGCTTCCATCCTGTGCAGCCCGGATGGGCTGGTGGTGACTCTGCCTGATGGAACCAAGTTCCATTGTTCCAGCCTTAATAACACAGGCCAATATCGCCTCCGACCTGTAGAAGAACAATATGCAGACATCTACTGGGGAATGCTCCAACCCGAGACACCAGATCACTCAGGCATTCTTTCGGCCTACCTAAGGTGGAAGCCCTGGATCACGCAGCTCGAGCCATATGTCTCCCCTCCTGATCCCCCTCACGTGACTCTTTTCTATGACAGACTGCAAACAGATTGGTATCAAGACAAATTTCAGGACCAGCTTGAAGGTCATAGCTGGGTAATCGACACACAGAACATTTATGTGGCTCCAGAAGGGGTGGCAGCAGGGGTCAGTTTGAGTCCCGAACAATTACAGTGGTATATGATGTCAGATGAGGCTGCACCACATGTTTCTCTAGCTCTACATCCTGAACATCAAGCCAAAGAGCTAGGAGGAGTGGTAAGAGAGCACTCGTACAGACAGATTGGCAGGTTACATCTATACCGCAGGTACAGTATTCTGCTGCGGCTAAAACATATAGAATTGAGTTGACAGCCTCTGATACTGCCATTTTGGAACATGACCACATCACCAGGCACCATGGTAGGGAGAAAACAGATCACTATCAGACATCAGAAATGATTAATAGGTTACCCGAACACCTTTGGGCACAAGGACCCACAGATGTAGGAATAACGGACTGTACACCGGTTACGTTTTCAGTCAACACTGATACCCCACTTTGGATACGACAGTATCCCCATAAATCACAGGCGGAGGCAGGGATACAGGATACCATTGAAGGTTTGTTGGAAAAGGGGCTGTTAGAGCCCTCTCAATCAGCTTGGAATACATCTATTTTACCAGTTGAGAAAAAAGGGACAGGTAAATACCGCATGGCACATGATCTTAGGGCAATTAATAACATATTGACCACTCCCACGGTACCTGTACCAAACCCATATGTGGCATTGGCGAACCTGGATCCCTCTCAGAGCTGGTTCTCGTGTATTGACTTGGCTAACGCATTTTTCTGTCTCCCTTTAGCTGAAGAGTGTAGAGATCTATTTTCATTCACATATAAAGGGCATCAGTTGCGTTATACACGACTACCACAGGGGTTCGCCCTCTCTCCAGGACTATTTAATCAAGTCCTGAAACAAGCGCTGAGTGACTGCAACTTACCTGACGACGTCACTCTGATTCAGTATGTAGATGATCTACTGTTAGCCGCGCCCACAGCAGAAACCTGCCTAGACGCCACAGAATCAGTGCTTAGACACATAGCAGAGAAGGGGTTTAAGGTTAGCAAAACTAAACTACAGGTTGCTAGGAAACAGGTCTCTTTCCTCGGACGCATGGTATCACAAAAGGGGGTCAGCATGTCTCCAGCCCATAGGTCTACCATTATACATCACCCAAAGCCGGTGAAAGTTAAAGATATGCTCTCATTTCTTGGTCTCACTGGTTACAGCCGAAACTATGTTGCTAATTACACTGGACTAACACAACCGTTGAGAGAGCTCGTGAGACAACAGGGCATGCGTAACCTCACAGCCAATTTGGACTGGACACAGGAAGCAGAAGCGGCGTTTATCACACTCAAACAAGCACTCGCCACAGTGGTCGAATTGGCAACGCCAGATTACAGCTTGCCGTTTTACCTCGATGTCTCTGGAACAGAACACTGTGTTAACGGCATTCTGTTCCAGAGAAAAGGGGGAGAGAGAGTAATATTAATGTATGTAAGTGCCATGTTAGACAACATGGAGAAACGACACCCACAGTGCACTCAACATGCGGCAGGGGTGGCAAAGTTGATACAAAAAAACGCGCACATGGTAATGGGACACCAATTACACATATTAACAACACATAGTGTAGTGGCGTACGTCAATTCACAGACATTCACCCTCACGACATTAAGACAGAGATAGAACCAGAACTGGACATGACACGACTGACTGAGTTACAGGCCAAAGCCTCTCCACAGGAGAAAACATTGTGGAAGGCAAGAGGGGCCACAGAGAAAGATGGACTCTGGAGAGGACCAGATGGACGTCCCATCCTTCCCACAGGATTACGAAAGACAGCTATGGAGGAGGCACATGGAGTGGGTCATGTAGGCGTGGCTCAGATGATGAGAAATCTTGAGAATTGGAGGCACCCCTACCTGAAAGATATGGCTCAATACATGGTCAAAACTTGTGAAGAATGTACAAAATTCAACCCCAGACCGACCATCAAACCAGAGCCAGGCAAGTATCCTCTAGAGACGAAACCAGGGAAAGAGATTATCATAGACTACACAGATATGATAAAGTCAGTCAGGGGGTACAGATATGTGTTGATGTGTGTTGATGCATACACAGGATGGCCAGAAGCGTGGCCCACCAAGAAGGAAGATAGTAAATCAGTGATCAAGTTTCTGGTAAATCAGTATATTCCGCGATATGGGTTTCCAGAGAAGATCAGGTCAGATAATGGGACACATTTCAAAAATCAAGACCTCCAGCAGGTGGAGGCAATGTTGGGGCTAAAACATTCTTTTGGATCCGTCTACCACCCGCAATCACAAGGGAAGGTAGAACGTATGAATCAAACGGTAAAGAGCAAATTGGCAAAAATCTGTGCACAGACCAAATTGAATTGGGTGGATGCTCTGCCCTTAGCCCTCATGTCAATCAGGAGCTCAGTTAATCAGAGTATAGGATTCACACCACATGAGCTCCAAACGGGGAGGGCTTTCCCCGGACCACACTCAAAACTGCCTGTATCACAAGATGATGATCAAAATTTAACTTCTTATTTCCACGAACTACAGGGTTTGGTGTCAGCCTTCTCCAAACAGGTGAAATATTTACAAGAGAGCACCACGACAGCAGCACCTCCAGAAGTTGAGTGGGTGTTGCTGAGGGTCATTAAAAGAAAGTGGTCGGAACCTTGTTGGACAGGACCCTACCAGGTCACCGAGAGGATGTCACACGCAGTGCGTCTGAAGGGTAAAGGTGACACCTGGTTCCACTGGAGCCAGTGTGCACTAGCAGAAGAGCCACAACGTTCTTTAACTGAGATCGAAAAGGATCTCCAAGCAGAGAGCACTGAGTCGGCTGACTCAGAGACAGATCCCACCGACAAAGAGGCAGAATAATCCTCTGGTGGCGATCAGGGTACCAGGGCAGTCTACCACTGGCACCCAAAGAAAGAAGAGTTGCAGAGGGGAGGAGATGAAATAGTGCTCCTCTCCGACACGTAGTGTGCCAAGCTACCACCGCAAGACCAAAGATCAGGCCACATACGGCTACAATTTCGATTAATATTCCAGGAAACAGTTAATTTTCTATTAAATCATATAATCAAACTTTTTAATTACTATTGTGCATTTTGCTATGAGAGTTGTGCTAACAGACAATTTAGAAGGTTGAAAACTCTTCTAGGGGTGGTACCGTCTAGAATACAAGTGAAGGCAGCAAGTTTGAAAGCATTAAGGGTTTAGCTTGCAGATTATATAACTTTAAAATAGAGGATAAGATATGTATGAGATCCCCATGGAATGATGTCCCTGTTGGAATTGGAAGGTCGAAAAGCTGATGAGGAAAAGGAGGGGCTGAACCGCTTGATGTTGATCTCTGAGTAGAGATCAAAAGGGGGAATTGTGGATACAAGGTGACAGCAAAGCAGGATGAAATCAATATGAATATATAACAAAGGTGAATTGAAATGTATGATGTGCTTAATGTGTAATTATAATGCTGAAGTGGTGAGCTGGGGTGTAGACAGACAGGAAAAGAGACATTTAGAGAAGTGAGGGTTTAGAAAACGAAGAGCAGAAAAGAAGAATAGAGACAGTGTTAGCTGTTAGGTCACCCAAAGGGCAGGTGGGTGAGGTAAACCCTCACACACGAATAACAGGGAGTGGTTAGACAGAGATGGGTACCAGTGATAAGTATGAAGAAGGGCAAAGAGCATAAGACATGTCTAAATAAGGGAAAGAACTGTGCAAGTTGCTAGGGAAACGACCCTTTAGGGAGGATTGCCAAGGAATACAAAAAGGCAGGGTGAGGGGCCCCAGTTCAGATCTCACCCGGCTGCTTGCTATTGCGTAGGTATTCTGTGGAATGTGGTCTCCACTGTTTTGCAAAACGGTGAAATAAATGCTTTGAATTGATCAACGTCGTCTGTTTGCTCTATCCTGCATCAACCAACTCGGGGAGGTAACAGAGAGGTTTGTCTCAACAAACGTCAGAAGATAATGACTAAATTAAAGAAGGATAAATCACAGATTATCTTTCTACAAGAAACACACCTGTCCAGTCCGGAAAGTGAAAAACTTAAGAGGTTTGGCTATACCAATTCGTTTTATAGTACATTCCGCCATGGATGTAGAAGAGGTGTGATCATACTTATCCCCAACTCAGTGAAATTTGAATGTATCAAAAAAATAGGTGATAAAGAAGGGAGATTTATTATTGTGAAAGGAAAACTGGAAAACAAAATGGTCACACTGGTTAATGTGTATGCTCCACCCAATAGTGCAAAACATTTCTTTAAAAGCTTATTTGATACCGTGATTTCAGAAATGGATGGAGTATTGATATGTGGTGGTGACTTCAATATTGTGATGAATAGTAATCTGGATACGACAAAAAAGAATAAACACACCAACCATGTTACAAGAATGGTCAAGAGAACACTTAAAGAATTTGGGATAGTTGATACATGGAGGGAATTACATCCTTCTAAAAGAGACTACACACATTACTCAGCCCCTAACAACAGCTATGCTAGAATTGATTACTTCTTTATGAATAAGAATGATATATATAGGGTAAAGAAGTGTGAAATTCAAGAAGCAGATGTGTCTGATCACTGTGCGGTTTACCTTGAAGTCAATTTGGAAAGGCAGGAAAAAAATACTCCAATGACAATGGAGAGGTTACCCCTGTTATTTTATGGGACGCCCTTAAAGCAGTTATAAGGGGAAAACTGGTTGTAAAGACGGCAGTAAATAAAAAAAACAGAGAGGAGGTCTATAAAAAAGAAAAGGAGAAGCTGTTTATAACTGAACAGCAGCACAAAACTACACAAGACCCCTCATTGCTTCCAAAAATTAAGGAAATTAGGGATAACATAGATAAAATACTAACCTCAGAAATTGAAAAGAAGACTAGATTTCTAAAACAATCTTACTATGAAGTTGGACCAAGGGCAACCAAATTACTGGCAAAACGATTAAAAAAACAACAAGCGGATCGGACAATTCACAAGATTAAGGATACAAGTATGAATCAAATAATTTATGACCCCAAAGAGATTGGAACTCAGTTTATGAACTACTATAGAGACTTGTACAGCCAGCCTCCCTCTGCTGACATTGACCAGATGAAAGCGTTCCTTGAGAAACTGGACTTGCCATCAATTGGAAAAAATCAAAATGATCATCTGACCTCACCCATCACAAAAGTAGAGATAGAGAAAGCAATAAATAAACTAAAAACAAACAAATCTCCCGGCAGTGACGGTCTACCATCCGAGTGGTATAAAACATTTAATGTACAGCTTATACCGCTTCTCGAAAAATCATTCAACTATACACTTGAATATGGTGAAATACCTCCTTCCTGGAAAGAAGCGGTAATAACAGTGATCCCCAAGAGAAACAACAGTGAGACTTGTTCAGATTTTAGACCCATATCACTACTCAATGTTGATTATAAATTATATACTTCAATTATCGCCAAAAGATATGAACACTTCATGAGTGACATTATCGACGAAGACCAGACAGGCTTTATCAAGGGACGCCAGGCCCAAGATAACATAAGGAGAACTTTATATATTATTAACTATATTCTAAAAAAGGAAAAACATGCAGCCTTAATAAGCCTTGATGCGGAAAAAGCTTTTGATAGCGTAAATTGGACTTTTCTATATCAGGTACTTGAAAAATTCCGATTTAACGACAAAGCTGTCAGATGTATTAAAACACTTTACCAAAACCCGACCGCAAGGATAAAAATAAACGGCAGTTTGACTGAGAGCATAACTTTAGAACGATCCACTAGACAGGGCTGCTGTCTCTCTCCAACCTTGTTTGCAATTTTCATAGAGCCCTTGGCACAAGCAATCAGGCAAAATGGAGACCTTAAAGGAATAGAGGTTGGGGGAGAGGAACATATCACTGGACTTTTTACTGATGATGTGATCTGTTTTTTAGAGGACCCAGATTCATGCATTCCCATACTAATTAATCAATTAGAGATGTTCGGCCTTTGTTCTGGATACAAGCTTAACTTGAACAAAACACAGATCCTAACATTCAACTACTCCCCATCCAAAAGCATACAACAGAAACATAATCTGAACTGGAGAGCAACAAAGATGAAGTACCTTGGGGTTACTTTAACACAAAACACTGGTGATTTATATGAAGCTAATTACGTCAAACTAGATAAGGAAATTAAGAATGATTTGGACAGGTGGGATATTCTTCCATTAGACATTGGTTCACGAATAGAGACCATAAAAATGAGTGTTCTACCCCGACTTCTTTACCTGTTTCAATCACTACCCATTGAGATACCCGAAAAGCAATTTAGATTGTGGGACAAAATTATTTCAAGGTTTATATGGAATGGTCACAGACCGAGAATCAAATTTGAAACATTACAAATTGGAAAGGATAAGGCGGGTTTGGCACTGCCAAACCTTAAGGGATACTTTCATGCTGCACAAATTAGACATGTAATCTGTTGGTGTGACAACGATTACGTAGCCAAATGGAAGAATTTAGAAAAATTGGTACAAGGAAGAGAAATTCAAAGTCTTATTGGAGACAGCGAAGAAACAATGAGTGTAATTAAACAGGTAAGTACAGTTACTCAGTTCACGCTAAAACTTTGGTTTAATTTGGTACGAAAATATAAACTAGAGAAAGAGCTCAGACTGCTTCGGTGGATAGCTTACGACAAGAGTTTTACCCCTGGCTCTCTTGACCATAGATTTAAGCAATGGATCCCCAATGGATTAACAGCGATATGTACAGCAATTAAAGATGGGAATTTTATGAGCTTCCAGGAAATTAAACAAAAATACGATTTAAGCAACCAAGATCATTTCAGATATTTGCAGATAAGGAGCTTTTTCAATAAAGAAATACAACACAGTGTAGATCTGGACAAAAATTCAATAATTAAAACCATAATTGAAGCCTATAATGCAAAGAAATTCAGAATAATATCAACAGTTTATAGGAACATAATGGAGGCAAAAGGGCATACAACGACATATGTAAAAATGAAGTGGCAGAAAGAACTGGGTGTGGACATATCTGATGATGAGTGGGCACATATTTGGAAAACACAGCAGTCAACAACATCATCACGTGTTTGGAGATTACATTGCTGGAAAAATTTAATTAGATTTTTTATAACACCCGAAATTAGGAATAAACATACCTCACTACCACAGCCATGTTGGAGAAGCTGTGGAGATGTAAATGTGAACCACACACGTGTTCTGGCTGTGTCCTAAGATTGCAAAATTCTGGGAAGATGTTCATTTAGTTATAGGCAGAGTTTTGGGTTATGATGTGTCCAAGTCTTGTACATTATTATATCTTGGTGTCATTATGGGAAATGTTGTATTGAAAGATGATAGATACATATTGAAAATTATGTTAGTAGCCTGTAAAAAGGCAATTACAAGAAAATGGTATAGGACAGACCCACCATCACAGGAAGATTGGATCAAAATTATGGACGAAATCCATATTATGGAACAACTGACTTATAAAATAAGGACTCAAGAGGATCAATGCCACCAGAAGTGGGAGAAATGGACTGAATACTTGAAAACGACAGGACAAGGACCATTACAATGACATTACTTTGCTTTTTTCAGTTTTTTATGTTGTTTTGTTTTGTTTTGTTTTGTTCACCTCCTGCCCCCTTTGTATAATGTTTATTCACTGCTAAAGAAAAACAATAAAAATAAAGTGTCAAAAAAAAAAAGTCTCAGAGATCATCAAGAAGTTTTTTTTTGGCAAAAGTGAGACAGGACTTTGTGTTGTTTTTGATCAGCAGTGGTTTTCAGTTTCTCCCCT
>JAATJX010004068.1:0-10511 GCA_028641955.1 Protonibea diacanthus | reverse complement strand
ATATAAGGTAGTGGCTAGGCTGACAGAATGACAGGTATTTTTGACAGCTACCTGTCAAACAGGTGCAGTGTCACACTCAAGTCACAGTGTGATCACTGTCATTTGCAATGCTGAACAGGTTTATGTAAGTGTTGTAGGTAAACCAAGCAGGCTGCTGTCAGGAATTCAAACTGATAAGTCCACCGATTCAATAATCTTACAAAAAAAAGAAAAAAAAAGATTTTCCAGTTGCAGAAAACGGAGAATAATTCCAAGTCCAGATAAGCTTCTAAACAGCAAATAAAAAAAGACGACGGCATCCATGAAACTGCAGTAAGAATATGACATCTAGTCATTTCCCCAATTGCATCATGTGTTTGGAAACCCTTGAAATCCAACAGGCAGAAAGCAACAGATTTCATTTGCATTGGTGCTCTGCGCCTCAACAATCCACCGCGCCCCAAAGTAGGTCAGCACGAATCGTCGCCTCTGAAAATAATAACAAAAGGTGAGCCCCCTCACTCTCTCGGGGGTGAACGCGCCGTTTTTTTTGCGTGCCACTCAGATGCTTCCGCTGCGAAATGTGCCGTATCAGCACTCTCCAAATCTGTAGGCATTATACTGGGGCATATTAAGGCACAATATTGCATTCGGTATGCGAAAGACGCTCAGCAGCCATTGTAAAATTTTAACAAGACAATAGCGGCTACACATACACACACATTGTAAATATGCAGAGTTTTGTTAGAAGGAACTGGAGTTGAAATTGTAATGATGTTAGTGTGTGACGGCGGGGGGGGGGGGCTGCTGCGAAGACTGAGTGTGCCGCTATGGCCTCATCCTTTTTCATCAGTGTGTTTTCCCAACCCGAAAAGTGAGTTGGAAACACACAGTCTATTCCTTTGGGGGGGTGTAGCTTTGAGCAAAGTGCACTTCATCTACAAGAGTAAGTCAGGGCACTGTATATCACCTCAGCACAGGCACACTGTCCTTACACACAAACACGCTACACCATGTCCTCTCTTACTCCCAGATTCACAGAGAAATACACCATGCCCTTCCTCTCTTTGCCTCCAATTTTCTCACACACACACACACGCGCGCGCACACACACACACGCCCTCTGACAGTATTTGAACAGTACATGCAATGTCCAGAGACCGAGCTTCATGCACAGTTAATGTCTCTGCTGTCCAGATGATTAACGTTACCCGATTCACATTCCCAAACGTTGCCCAAATTCCACTCTCCTCCCGCTTCACCTTCTGTGTTGAGCTCACTCCTGGGCTTCAGGTAAAAATAGCCGCTCCACCCTGTTCCTCTCTGCCGTCACACAACCTGCTGTGCCTCCACTGGGATATCAGTCCTGGGCGAAATTGATTTTTATTGAGAGACCATGTGTCATAAAATACAACGCACTAGAGAATTTTGTTTTAGGACTGTGCATACATTAGAACTGTCACTTTTTCATTACAAATATACTGTTCAAACACGGGAGAAAGAAATATTCAATTTATAATGAACTCTTACAATTCATAACTCAGTGTGTATGTGTCTTATTTCACCTACAAGGCTACGGTTGTCTTTGCCAACCCCAAATGGAGAAAGCAAGCGAGCCGTGCTGCGCAGATAATCATGACGCCAGGTAGCATTTTGGATTCAAAGCCATGGAAAAGGACAAAAGGTAAGGCTGTTTGTGAACTTTGCAAAATGCTACTGCCTTGTAATAATGTTAGCTTGTTGCTAGCCTGTCGCAAATGAACAGGACATGGTAGATCTATGTTATGCATACGTCTGTGTGCAGGAAAGACAGCCAAGTGGAACTAAAACTGCAAAACACACAACATTTCTGCCAAGACACAGACAGCTTACTGTAGCTTTTGTTCTTAAAGTATTCCCTAGGTTCACATTCCTTCAGTTCTGTCTGAGAACAATTCTCACATGCATTTTGAAAGAGTTATTGGTCAATGCAAACGCTTTCCAGAGTTCATGCAGAGCTAACGTGAGGCTTCAGCAGTCTGAACTGGGCAAATTAAGTGGGCATCTTTCAAAGTTATGGTCTTTGTAGAGTAAAATTCTCCCTTTTGCTACTATTCCTACAATGCAACTCAGATTCCAGGGAAATACAAAGAGGAAGTTTTGGCCTAAAAACACTGCAATTTAATTTTCTGTAATGTGTAGAATGTGTTTCTGCACAGAACAAGAACTGAAATCACACAAGGAAGAGAATATTGAGTATTGAATTGCTATAGACTTAAAAAAAAATACAAATCTATCCCTTAATACGGGCACAATGTACTGTACAGTTAAACCTCCCGCTCTGATATTGATATCCGCTCAATAACTCAGAAACGGGCCCTTTTTTTGCCCCCTCCAAGTTATTTTAGGGGTTGTTGAGACATCAAGACAACAAGCAAATCACACCAAGCAAGTCGAAAGTTTACAAAGCTGCAGAAGTGTGAGTTCACAGTCAGATTGTCAGTGGGATCTGCAGTAAGAGCATGCATAATGGATAACGGAGCTTTAACTTTAGAAGAGAAACTTCACAAAATGTGACGGGTAATAAGAGCATTCAAGCTATCTTCTTGTTAACATGCTAGCCCCAAGCACCTGATAAGGTGATGTCTATCAAAGCTTGTTCTGTGAATTTGTTTTTCTGCCCCCAGTTGTCACAGACCGCTGAGTACAACTTCAAGTAACTCAAGTCAGAATTTACCTTTGACAAGCGATGCAACGCAGCTTTGGGAACGCTCCAAGAATCCTTGGTTGCTATGTCAGCGAGGACTGGATGTGAAGTGGTTGCCCGTGGCCAGAATGCACACATTAGGAGTGAGTGGAGGCTCTCCAGCATGGCATCTCTCTTTATATAATGCAATAACATCTGCTGAAGGCATTGACATAATCCCAAAACCGAGCCATTCGGTCGCATGCCAACAGACAAGTGATCTAAATTGAGAGTCTGAAACAAAAAAAGCAAACAAGCAAAGAAAGAAAGATCATTATTGGCTAAAGGCTGTTAGTTCAGCGAGCCTTCACATTGTGGGAAAAGTATGCAAAAACATTTATGCTAAATAACTGCCATTTGGTCCAGATTGCTCCAAACTTGATCTTAGTGTACTTTTGTAGTGACAATATATAAATCTTGACTTATGTTTACCAAACAGGGCTAAAACCAACCTGTCTCGCTGAAACACTGCAACCCAAATGTTTGTCTCTGTACTGCGTAGCATTTTTAGACTCGGGGTATAATAATGCAAGAGAAAACACACAAGGAGGATTCTGAACAGAAATAAAAAGCAAAATTTTGAATCGAACCCCTCAGTGAAATCACGGTAAGCAGTAATTTGGACCAAACAAACAATAGGGGGACTTGAAGAACTGACACAAGATTTCCAATTAAGCCACACAAATCTGCTAAACAGTACCTCTGTCTGTGTGAAACTACCCACTGTGGGAAAATCACATAAATGTAGCTTACTTAAAGGTCCTCACCATGTTGGGGGCTTCCAGCTCTCAAGTGATGTGTGAGATAAGATGCCTCATTCGTCTAGATATTTGCAAGTTACATATAAAATTATGAACGGAACGCATTAGTTCCAAGCCTGGAAGAGTTAAGTTTGATTATTAACTTCTCCTGTGAAGAACTGGATAGTGTGTCCTATCAGCTGTGTTGTTGTGTGCATGTGGGCATGTTGCCACTCTCCAATCAACGTTGATTGAGTCCAGGTGCAAGTTTGTCCTTCCAAGTGCGACTGAGCTGAATCGATACCAATTCACTGACCGAATTTGTTGTGCGCTTGCGCCGAAACTCTTGGATTACAGTACGGCGCGGTTTATATTCAAATGGTGTCAAATTCACAATGCAGACATCGTGTGCTGTGCTCACATATCTGCACCGTACACTGTGTGTCCGGCGTTGTCCTTTAGCAGTGAATGTTAGATCTTGCTGTCCTTGTATCATGTGTCAGCATTCAATAAAGCGTGTGCTTGGCTGCACCAGTGTGACCCTGCATGCGATTATGCCTCCTGGAACCAGCGAGTCTTGTGAAATGAAATTGTCCTAAAAGTAAAAATCAGCAAACCTTAAGTGGCATTTCTTGGAAGATGTCATCAGAAGTTTTTTGAAATGATTAAACATTAACAGGTTCTTTAACATAGTCACAAGACAAATTACAACTAAAGGAATATTCTAGTGTATCTGTATTGATACTTTTCAAATACTGACAAACATTATATCCATAGACAGGTCATAAAGTTTGTGTCAGTATAATGTAATTGCTTCTCAACTATGATTACAAACCGGCTTGTCACATTTAAAAATAAGCATTCATGAAATGTGAAGACTTCCCACAAACTTCCCTTTGTCCTACAACTTATTGCCCTGTCTCTCTTTAACAAGAAGCAGGCGTGCTTGAATGGAAGAATGGTTCTGTCCTTCACACTGTCTGATTTGCTTAGGAAAGGCGCTCACGTCTAATACTAATCTGAACGACAGCAGTGGAAATCTTGGCTCAGTTTCAGAGGCTAGATTGGGCCTGGCCCAATGACCTTCTCTGAGAGAACATGGAAAGTTTGCCGGCTCAATATGTCACAGCCAGCATGAGCTTAGAAAGAGAACAAGAAAGGAGTGATTAAATGGGTTAGATCTGTGGCTGGCTTTGGTAGATGTCAGGTGGAGTGCAGCTCCGGTTGTACTATGAGATTATCGGAAATTGTATCAGGCTGAGAGTCTCTCATCATGGATGCAACCAACTTTACAAAGGATAAAAAAGAATAATAGACTATTTCTAATTCCAAAAATATTTCCCTCCAGATTTTCTGTACTCAGCTCTGGAGTCCAGTTCAATTTGTATGAGCGCAACAAGTCTAACACATCAGTGAAGCTCAATAAAGCCAGCCTAACATTATAGTAATAGACATAAAACTATCATTCTGTTCGGAGCCAGACTCGCTTTTAGGCATCCTGCCGGATAAGAGAAGATCCCATCCAAGGAAAATCAGTGCTTCACTGACATAAACAACTGATAATTCAGAAATTGGACATTTCTTAAGGCATAATTATAGCAAGTGAAGTAAGTTTAAAGCAAATTAGCCTCACAGGAAGTTGAAACAAAGTGTTAAAACAGGGTTAATTGAATTGTAAGCCTTGTCACAGAAGATTACCAAGTCCAAGAAACACCACTTTAATTGCGTTATTACCATGTGGATTAAGGCATGGGGTATTTTTGCCCAGTAATTATAGCTTGACTGTCCATGCATTTTAATGCACTTTAGTCAGGATGATTTGGGCTGAGATTTTTGACAGTCCAAACAGAGGAACGTTCCATTACAAAATGTGTCTGTAATGCTTTGGGATAACACTGGGATTTTCAGTTGTAATGGTGCCAACAAAATAAGGATTAAAAGGATATATGGTGATAATGACTAATTAATTTGACAAAACATCGCCTTGATTTGATGTTATTTATGTATCAGAGGATTCCAAATCAAACAGACTGAATATAGCCTACTGTGGTCATTAGTCAGCCATGGATACTTTGCAACATTTACATCTTATTATCACACCACCTCCAAATGTATTTAAATCTTCATCCAGTCCTCAGCAGCCAAATATAGGTTACAAGATTAGCCATGCTAGTGGTAACCATCTGGGAAGTTGTCATTGGAAAAGAGCAGGCACTTTCAAAGGAAACTTGGCTGGTAATTGGATGAATCATTTGTCTATAACTGTCTGCCATGGATGAACATCATATAATGTAATCAAACTCTTTTTTGTATTTATTTCACCAGTTTTAGTGAAAGATATAATGAGTGAAGAAGTCTTCGGTGCTGTTGCAATTCTTTCAATGAATATTCTCCAGCTATAATGCTAATGCTAGCAGCATACACACTAACATCGGCAGCTGTTTTTAGCAGTCAAACAACAACAAACAGTCACTCATTAGCAAATGTTAGCATGCTAACATCCTTGATGGTAAATATAGTAAACGTTATACCAAACAGCAACCACTGTGGCAAGGAAATGAAGCCAATGTAGAGGTGCTACAATCTGTAATTCCTCAAGCGGCCACTTGAGGCAGGCTGCAGGAATGAGTCAATCTTTGTAAGTGCCCGACCTTCACAAAAAGTTGAAGGTTGAAGGTTTTGGTTTCTATAGGTAATATTCCCTTCATGAAAACTGTAAAACTAAATGATAGTAAGGCTTAAAGTTGTGCATTATTAACAATATGGCCACTTTGATTGACAGGTAAGTGCCATTACAAATGGCTAATTAGAGCAGCTAGGTACCATTCAGCCCACCTTAGCCAGGAGGTGGAAGAAGCAGCACAGCCAACATGGCACCGGCCAGCAGCAAACCTATGGGTGACCTCACTCATGCTCTGTCCATGCTTTCTAGTACTTAATACCAGATGAACATCAGGCATCAGGATGTTAGCATTGTCATTTTAGCATGTTGATGTCTGAGTACAGCCTTACAGAGCCACTATCACAGCTTTAAACTCTTGTTCACTGACAAAATCACCTTTCTGCCTTCTTTCTGTGGCTGAACAAATGAACCTTTCGCCGTTGTTGTGACTGGTGAAGAATGGTTATTATTTTTAGATGGACTGTTTTTAGAGAAGCCGAGGCCCTTAAATGGAGAGTTAATTTCACTGAAGCTGTATCTGTGCTTTGAAATGATAAGGAGCACAGACAGCATCAAACCTTCTTTTGATACTTTATTGATCTCCTGTTGCTATCCACTTTCTGCACTCCATATGTTGGTCAGAACACAAGAACAACTATACACCAGCCTCACCGGAACTGCTGGGAATTTAGCCCATTGCTCAAGGGCAGATGTTTCCAGACACTAGAATTTGATCACCATCCCCCAATTAAGCAGCGGTCTCCCTGCTTCCTTGTACTTCTCACATTCATGATTTCAACGGCCAGAGAACCCAGGACTGTTACAGAATATCATTAGCCTAATGGACGGGAGCACAGGATGGCAAGAATGAATGATTGCATTACGGAGCCATTTACCACAGACTGTACATTGACATAAATAGTGCAAACAAACAATAACTGTCCGTGTTCCCCATTCTACTGTATTGTGATGGCTTGCTGTGTGATACATGGGTTCAAGCTGGGGTCTGAGAGAGAGCGAGAGATGCTCGTGCTGGGCCTTGTGTGGGAGTGAGAGGGTTGGGCGGGGGCTAAGTAGCTGGGAACTGGATTTAGACACAACTCCATGATCCGCCAGGACCACTCTGCAAAAAATACAAGGAGCAGATAAGAGAGACGGAGAGAGACTGTAGCAGAGAATACACAGAGGGGGAGAGAGCACTCAGCTTTTCTTTCTTTCCAAGCCATCTTGTCAAGAATGCTTGAATGGAGCCATTATGAAGCCTAGATCCAACTGGTATGGGACAGTTTAAATTACAAGAACTGAAACTAGACAGCTAGCATTATACTTTCTGAAGCAGCGGTTTTCAAACTGGTGGTTGGGACCCAACATTATTCTTAGACTTTTCTATAATCTTTTGCTTTTTCCAGCGAAATACTGTATGGTGATACTTCCTCTGGCCTATAAAAATATTAAAATGAAATATGTGTCTAAAAAGAGGAAATAGCACTTTGATTAATCTGCTCACAACTCAGACATTGCTTCATTTAAACAGGCCACAATCCAAGAACTAAATAAAAAAAAAGATGCAGGCCTACTGATCTGTTTAAGATGTGTTTAAGCCTGTGTTACTGAAGCTGAAGTCACTTTGTAATTCAGGTCTCGTGCTACTTTGTATTTGCAGTACTTGATGTTCTTAATCCAGTCTCTAACAGACTGTAAATGACCCATTTGTATGAAGGAAATAAGCATATTTGATTTGTCAGTATTTTGAATGAAGCCATTAAGTACTGAAGTCATGGAAATTATGCTAATTGTTATTGATGCTACCCCTTGATTGCTAAATAATAACCGATGATATGCTGCTCACATCATCACATTTACATGTTGCTCTCCACATCAGCTCGTTAGCGACGGCGCCGTGATGCCGGGGCCTATCTGGATCCACTCTCACCACCTGCACACTTGGAGTCTGGAAGCGAGGGGACGGAGGGTCTTCAGGGTGCCATCACAGCTTTGGCCCAAAGAGCTCCGTCGCAGCCTTGTCACGTTGAGTCAGTCGCGCTTCGTCTCTTTCCTCTCAAAGTCTTCCTTTTTTCGGTCAGGTGATGCGCGCACAGAAAAAGCCCCGGCCGTCTGCATCCGGAGCCCTAACGCTCTCTGTCAGCTGGCTGTCCCTGCGGTCACAGTGGAGATTCGTCTTTCTGCTGATGTCCCTTCTGTGTGGCACAGAGTTGCCAGCCCCAGCATTCTTAAAGGCCTGCAGTGGCCTCGGGGCACAGGATGCAGGTAAATGTACGTCAAGGAAACACTGATCTGTTAGTAAATGATCAAAAGACCAACTTAACAAATGATTGCCTTCTGGATGTAATTCCTATGCTAATCCATCAACAAAATCTAAATGAACATGCACATACACACACATAACATTACACTTACTAAAACACTGGAATCTTTTAGGTTTCCCTTTTTTGTTGTTCTAATTAATACGCCACGTCTTGGGCACACTTGAGGTAATTAACATTGTTTTTTGCCAGCAACACACAGCAGATGGTGATTGAAAATAGAGGGATGAGTCGCTCAATCAACCACCATTTGTCTGTAGCCATTAATTATCTAGCGAAGAATACATTCAGTCCCCAAAGTTGATAGTTTGGGGGGAAGAAGAATACTGTCCTTCTGTTCCTCATTACTCTTTAACAGCAGAAACTGCTGAAACTAGAATGCCGAATAGGGAGATTGCGATTTTAATAGCACGGTCATTATCTTCTCCCATAAGGTGGCATACGATGGAAGGCTTGTAGGAGAAAAATGGCGCTAACAAAGAAGTGTTTCAATAAATTGGTGCCAAGCAACATCTCGTGGTTTATTCTGATTCATCAAAGACTGCTTTCAAAGACGACGGGCACAGTTTCATTCAAGACGATCGGTCCAGAAACCGCCGCGGGAAATGCTTATTCTCCTTATGATCAAATGAGCGTCAGCATGTCATGTGACCGCTGCGAGAGAACTGCACGGGATTGAACCAGCCATCCTCATTTTGTACATGCAACATGATTGAAACAGCAGCCTCTCGCCTGCAGCCAAGGCAGACATGATATCATGGATGTTTCAAGATGTTTCGCTTCTTCCTGCAGTTCTCGCAAAGTCTTGTCGGGTTTGTGTCACTTGAGCGGTCCGTGGGCGCAGAATATTCTGCCTGGCAACAGATTAGCATCACGCGCTCATCTTATAGGAAATTTTCTAAAAATAAAAGGCAAGAGGGACAGAGAGAAAGCAAACCCTGAACGGACACTGGAGGCAAGAACTCAACGGCGTGGCACCACTTCTTTGATGTTATTTTGTCATCACCAACAGCGCCCTAATCTCACGGCACACTATAATCTTGTTTTTATTCTCTTTGTCAGTCTTGTAGTCAGAGATAATCAGTGTCAACTAACTTTAATTATTGCGATAGAATTTAAGATAAATGTTGTCGCTTCAATGTCAGTTATTCTCTATTGATACAGAAAGGAAATTTGTACTCTTGATGTATCTTGTGCTAGGCTGAGAATTAAGAAAGAGTTCTTGACGGTAAATTACCGGTAGGATTGCTCATGTTCCACCCCACAGGCTTTAATTAACTAGTCTCAGGTAGTCTAATCTTATTATCGAGGACTGCTTTTTTCCACACCCTAACCTGCTTACATGATACAGAGACAGGCAATCGAAGGATGATATCCTCATAAAAGGAGCTGCCAAAATTGTGCAGCCTTTTCATTTTCAAGTTGCTCTCTACCGCTTTGGCCACAGAACACTAACCATTTACACATTCTCGTCACATAGCTGGAAACAAAGGCTGAATAGTGAGCGCCATTCGCAGGATTTCAACAGCATCCAACACAGCAGCCACAGCTAGATGCCAAATAAAATACAGAGCTACACAACTCAGCGGCAACATCTCAGTGTTTGTCCCACAGAGAGCCCAGGCCCATCAAACCCCATTATCTCCAAGGCTACCACTTACTTCCAACTGGAGTAGAGATAGCTGCTTATCTAGTGGTTAATAATAAAAAAGACACATAACAGATAAAAAAAAAAAAAAAAGCCATCCCTATCGTGATAGAAAAGAGAGAGGTGGGAGAGAAAAAGCCGACAGGGAGCAGAGAGATTTCCAGGGACAGTTTCATTCTGTGGAAAGGGCAAGCAGAAGGAGACCTCCCGCTGTAATGCGGCAGCCAAGCCGAAATGAAAGCCAGCCGCTCTCTTCTCCGGGGCTAAACAGCGGCCTTAATAAAAAACACAATCAGACCCCCAACCTTAAAGTTTAATGCACATTCTTCCCATATTTCTCTTTGCACCAGTTTAAAAAAAGGACATGGTGGAAGCTCCCAGTGTGATCTCACCTCCCAGGCTAAGATGTGTGCGTGTTAAAGAAAAAAAAAAT
>JAATJX010004066.1:0-10210 GCA_028641955.1 Protonibea diacanthus | reverse complement strand
AAATAAGTCCGTGCACTGAGCTGTCTAATAGGCTGCGGCCTGCAGCAGCGCCGCCGGAACTCACACATCATTTACATGTATGCACGAATTAACACGGTGGCTCCCGACTGTCACCAAAGCTGGAGGGATATGATGTGCGCGTGGACGGAGAAGAACGGGAATGTGACCGTGCTCATGTAGGCTAACGTGACTGTGGCGAGCCTAGCGTTACAGGAGAGCAAGTAACGTCTCTAAGACGAAGCTACGCAGACGTTAAACTGACTTTTCGGCTATGTAAATTGTAGTAAAGGGCTAACTGTGATTCAGGCGATGAAATGTATTTATTAACTCACACTCATTTAGTGGGGGAAACAAAGCTAAGGGTTAATGTTAGCTACGCCAGGTCGTTTAGCTAAAGCAAATGATTCAGTACGCACTCCGAGCACTTTTACGTCTTATTGTAAAGCAGAGATATTAACCACAGCGACCCATTTTAAAGAAGCCCCCGCCCGCCCCTTCGTTTTCATGTAGCTCCCAATCCTCTGCGCGTGTGTAATCACATCAGACATGGAAAGTAAATCGTCCCCAGTCAATCCGGATATGCGCCGAGGCATGAAAAATGAGAAACGCTCCAAGTTTCTACCTGTTTTGTCCTCCCTTCACCCGAATCAGCGCTGGCCACAGATGCTCCTGCACGGAACACAGATGAATCCCCACGGTGGAAGACGGCACGCTTTGTTTTGCTTTTGTTTATTTGCTGTCTTTGTGCGTAATCTTGCTTCTCAACCTTAGAAGAAGAAAAAAAACAGCCCACAGAGCAAGCAGGAACAGCGTAGTCTGGTCGGAGGCTGGCTCTATGCTACTGATGCTGCAAAGGGGAAAAATTCAGTAGAGGGAAAATTCAATGAAAACGCCCCCCTGCCATGGCTTCAAGACGGAGCATGTTGGCTGAAAGAACCGCGATGTGCTCAGAGATAAAGGGAGCATTATGTGGACGAGTCTAAATGTGACACATAGGCTCATAATAAAAATACATTCTTCGAGGACGCCCCAGAGTTCCTAAATGACACCTTAACAATGACCTCACATGAGGCCCGATAAATCACATCAGTGCCATCCATGACTGTGTGAAATGTGACTGAAAGCTGCTTGTCTGCAGGTCTAACAGGTAGTAAAACAGTATATGAATGTGCAGACTGTCGGAGTGAATCAGAAAGATGACCCCCCAGCAGCATGTTTGATGAATCAAAAGAGAAACACGAGGGGGGCTGAGGGAGTCGAAGCAGCCAATCAGATCACTGGACTCCATCTTTGATATGTCAAACCCAATAAATCCATGATGGGGGACAACGGCTGCATCCACTCACTGAGGATAAGGCTCTATATATTGCATTGATATTGCATCTTCTATACACTCCCACAGAGCAGATAAAGTTAGATTTTTAATGTGTCCTGAAACTAAAGCAAACATGAAGAAGGAACAAAGGGCACTGTTACAGAGTGAGGTCATTATTATAGAAAGACAGTGCTCAGTGCTGCTGATTGTGATTAATGATAGCTCAGTGTTTTAGCTGTGCTTTGGATCTTGGCCTTGATGCTCTGTGTGGACTTTGAACTCTACACTATGTACTTGGATGGGTGGATGGATGGATGGATGGATGGATGGATGGATGGATGGATGGACATGCAAACTGCTAGTCACAAAGCCTGAACAATAAATCACTGCCCAATTAATGTTCACAACACACTGTGTCCTTTCCTTGCATAGGTAAACAGATTGTATGTCTCAATATAAGCACATAAATCACAGCTGTATAGCACAGACAGTAACTATTTGGTTTTCTTGCAGTACAAAGGAAAAATCTGATGTATTAGTATAGTATGTGTGTGTCATAGCTGTATGTTTAAATTTGCGTGTACAGGGACAAAAGAGACACAAATCCACCCTGATCACACTTAATCATAGGCAGGAAAACACTGTCAGTATTCAAAGACATTATCACATTGAGTATCCACATAGAAATGAAAACATCTGATATTCCTTGTCCACTCTTTACAACTTTAAAAATAATAATAATAATAATTAATTAGAACTGCAACACCTGCTGGACATTTTCCCTCGGATGACGCTATGTTGTGTGGTGCTTTTGATGGCCGTAGAGCCCAGCAGTAAGCTATAATAAACATAAACCTAAAATCATATGTCTGTCTTTTTTTCTGCCAGGGTGGAGACCATCTGGGAACAGTTTTACTTTTCTGTGCACTTATTGTGATTATTAAAGTCATTACAAGTACAAAGTCAAACTGTCAAACAGTAGCATTCCTAAACCAGAATAGTCAACAGTGTGGGGTGTGTTTCCATTTGTTCATGAACAGCTCCTGGGAGGAAGGTGATTTTTGTTACTGTTCACATCTCTCTTCAGCCTCGAGTTAAACAGTAAAGTAACGCAACGTGAAAAAACAGGGATCCCCAGAGCCATCTATTTATCTTTTCTAAAGATTGTGGAGGGTGTCCATCAGCTTTGACTAAATAGTAGTTATACAATATCTGTCATGCATTAGTAGCATTAATTCCCATGCCTATTTATACACTCTTTTGCTTGATTATTTATATTATTGTTTTTCTTTTACAATGATGCATTATGACAAATATTATTTTATTTGGCATCCTTTTATACAATAAAAATTACATTACAAGTTGTAGTTGTGGAGATGTCATCAAAATTAGATTTACAGTGTATAATTAAAGATTCCTTGGCCAGCCACTGCTTGCTTTAGAACATAATGATTGTGTAAATGTTTTATTTCCTGTATTTTAAGGTGTTTCACTCTCAGTTTGGCATAAAGGCATAAAATGAACTAGACGTCACCTCTGTAGCCTGTACTTCTGTGTATGTGTATTTTGCTTAAATGTGAACTGAGTTTAAATGGGTTGATTTTGAGAATGTCACTTTGTTTGTAGATTTTGCATATGTGTACACACAGATTTAATCTAATCTATTTATTGTACTGCATATCTTATTTCTCTGTCATCATATAGAATTTTGTGGTAATGTATTTTATTTTATTCTGTATTTATTCTGTTTTCTTTATTTCTGTATGACATCCCCTCTGCTGCTGTGTCAAATTGAATTTGTCTTACAGGTGATCAATAGAAGAACATCTTATCTTATCTCCTCTTACTGATGTTATCACTGATGGAATGCGAGGAGGATTGCTTAGTTAAGCAATTTTTTGTGTGTTCTTTCTTCTAATTGATTTCCTTCCTTCTTTTTGTTACCTGTTCTATGTGATTTTCACTTTCGCTAGCAATTTGTGTATAAATACCACACAGAGTTATGATCTTGACTCTGCAAAAATAATCAATACAGTTATAGTTCCATCCAATCAAATGCAGTCCAGATGTTCAAAACCATATCCTGAGTGATTTTGTTTGTTACATTCCTGGTAGAAAGCACAGTGGATGCCTGCATGAGCTCCTTTCCACAGGCTGACAGTACTGCAGTAAGTCAAGTTGTAATAATGACTCCCACGTGAAAGGTGGATCACTTCAGTTCAGTATTTTATTGGAAATAGCAGGCAGTTTTCAGTATTTATTCTTTATTATTCTTTAGTCTACAGAGGGCAGCAGAACACCAGCTTGGTGGCTCCGTGTACCTAAAATGGACTCTTTCTAGACCAATGGTCAGAGGTTCATTCTTGATCATAGAAACAGCAGTTGACAACAAACTCACAATTTAAAAAAGAATCAAATTTGACTTCATGACACTGTCAAAACCAAAACACAGTTAAAAGACAGCAATATTAAAAGAGCAGTGATACAATGAAATGGTGATGGTGAATAAAATGCTCTGAACAGATTCCAACCTTGTGCTTGTGGTTGTCAATCTTGTATCTTGCACACTGACTAATAGGTGAGACATATTACAAGGAAGAGCTAATCAATATGATCTGAAAATAAATTTGAAAACATACTGGGAGCCCAAAGACTGTAAGATCTAAAAGTCTAAATAGATAACTAATATGATTTATTTGAACTTTTTGAACAGGAAACCAGTCAATAACAGAGTTTGTCTTGAGATGTTTCTGACAAAGAATTAACATCCAGTTTCTTACATCACACACATAATCAGGCAGAGGGCTCTGCAGACGTGTGGTAGGCATATGAAAGATATTATTTAAGACCAGTATGAGTGGATATAACTGCAATGTAAATAGTGTTTTTTTTAACTTAGCTTAAATGTTGTCTGTTTTTATTGTTATTTCCTGTTTTATCTCTGTAACTCTTGCACAGTACAGTGTCTTGTAGCTGCTTTTAAAAGCGCTTTCTAAATTAAATTCATTTATATACTTTCACCAGTAGAGAGCAGTACAGGCTTGATTGAATGCCTGAGTTGACTGGGTTCAACATGAACAACTTTTGTTTGTGACTGACTGCCAACAGGATTCAGGATCAGCATCAATAAATTTTTATCCAAACAGGATAAAATCCAGCTGGGATGGATTCACATAAATACTGTACATTAAAAACATGCTGAAAACCTCATCCCACCAATCATTTTTTAAAACTCTTTTCTTTCCATTTTGTTCTGGTTTGGGGCACGCTACTGTTAAGAAGATACAGTACAGTGTCAGAAACAACTCAGAATAAGAGCAATCACTCACAGTGTGAGAGGATCCAAAGGAGCAAAAATAATAATAAATAATGATTTTTTTATTGCATGCATTTTAAGATACAGAGTCCAATTTGTTAGTAACAGAAGCAAATTAAACTGTGTTGTTTATACAGTCTTCCCAAAACAACATACAGTATTTTTTACATCACATTAGTCATAGAGCCCTCTACAGGCCCAAGGACATGACATCTATCTATATTTATCAGCATTTTGCTTCAATACAATTATAGCATAATAAAAGTAAAATTCAACTTGCTCACTCACTCTCATGTGCTGATTCTACTGTACTTCAATCTCATCTCACCATGAGCAAGTCAGTTTTCAAACAATAACAAATAGTGCCTTAGCATAGGTAACAATGCTGAAAACATGAACATACATTATTCTGGAGAAAGACATCTGATTGTTTCGTCTCATTTCTGGGTTGGAAATTCCGGCACATTGGGAATTTGATGACCTGGGAATGAGACTCTTGCAAACCTAACCATGCCTAAATCTAACCAAACCTTAACCATAGCAGTGCAATGTTAGGAAAACATTTGATTTATGAAACAGTAATGTCTTCATGCTGATAGAGGCTCAGATAGAGATAGAGAATGCTGAGGTATGTTATTCCAGAAGAAATGGTTAAACATATAGCATGTTTTCTTTTCTTTCTTTTTTTTTTTTTTGCCTGTGATCGGTGAAGAGTTGTACAGTGATACTAACTAGAAAAATTTCTAAAGAAATTTTGAGTGTGCCTGACTCTGGCCCTGTTGCCCTCATGCATTAAATAGCAAATAGGCAAATTTTCATGAGTTTTCGAGTACATTTAGGCCGTCTAAAATGCGATTTACTTTTGGAAGAAAAAGAAAAAAAAAGAAAAAAGAAAAAATAGACATTAGAAATTCAATAGGGCCTCGCACCGCCAGTGCTCGGGCCCTAAATAAACATTAGAAATTCAATAGGGCCTCGCACCGCCAGTGCTCAGGCCCTAATTATTAACTCTGGAAGCCGTGCACACCTGTGGTAAGGCTACACGGGTGATTTGACTTTTTTGAGTTCTCACGTCTGATATAGAGACTGTATCTTTGTTAGCTGAGGATACTTTACACCTTTATTATTCTAATTTTACCTCTCTAATCAGCCCAATTAATTAGAAACACACGCAAGGGTTCGGTGTAGGAGTATCAAAATGCTTCACAAAAGGATAAGAACAGCAAAGAAAAGACAGGAAACTGTAGTTTAGCCTCATTGCACAATCAAATGAATTTTAACTGACTTAGAATTTAAATTAATAGTGAAGTAAGTGAAGCATAAAAGTGGGAAATTAAACAGTATCAAACAAAAAATGATGATGAGCAACATCAGCAAGGGACAGGGAATCTTATTAATCTACAACCTGGTATAGCCAGGTCACTAATGTACTTACTTTACATGAATCTGATGGCCCCAGCCAGCTGATATGACACTGGTGTTCACTGGGATAATAATAAAGTGGATCTACTTTCATGCTGAGTTGCAGTCAGAGGGGTTACAGATTACACAGGCAGAGAGCTTTTCTGATTTCTATTTAACACTGTTTAGGAGGATCATTAAACTGAACATGACAGCCAGTAGCTAGAAAGTAATCAAATCTTTTTTACCTCAGGGGAGGACACCCAGACCCATGCTTTACTTTGCCCCCTCACTTTTCAAACCCATGTTACGCCCTTGATCCAATGATTATAAAAGTTAAAAAATTTCAAACCCTTTTTTCACTTGCTGTGAGTGGAGCAGGTTTGATCTCTGTGCAACTGGCCTCCCAAAAGGCCCATGTGACATGGGTGGATGGGTCTAACACACAAAGCTGTAAATAGAGAATACTCAGCTATTGTAAGAATTATTCTTGCATCTGTCTGTGATGGCAGTCATCATCAGAATGACTGACTGAAGGATTGCAGATTCGTGGAATCTCTGTGTCTTGAGATGTCTGTTGTATCACAACGAGCAGCTTGTGCGTATTAACATGCAGGTTCAGTCACTGAGGGGGGTTTTGCAGGATGGATCCACTTTAATGACCTTAACCTACAGGATGTGATCAGTGTGGTCAGTATACATTAGACTTACTATTGTAGCAGATGCTGCCTGCTTCAACATCCTCTTCAGAGGGGCCCGGCAGATAGCTTCCCCAGCCTCACTGTTGCTTCAGGGAAGGAGGAGGCCCCAGACCGCCACAGCTAAAGGGGCATGGACACTCTTAGTCAGCATCCATTGTGGATGGAGAAAACACCTGGATACAAAGGGCAGTCTAAACAAACCTGGTGCCTTGTGTTGAAAACACTTCTTGGCTTTGCTGCAAGAGGAGGAAGTGTGTGTGTGTGTGTGTGCAAGTGTGTGTTGGGGAGTGTTTTACTGCATTCAAATTTTAATATTTTACAGTAAGTCAGGATTGACAGGAGCTGGCCATACAAGTTGTAGCTGGATGCTGGTAACTGGATATGATGTTTCATTGACTCATTTTGAGCACCAGCAAGCAGAAACGATATATACAGCCGCCCCATATGATATATATATATATGTGTGTGTGTGTGTGTGTGTGTGTGTGTGTGTGTGTGTGTGTGTGTGTGTGTGTGTGTGTGTGTGTGCGAGTCCTGCAGTCTATGTTACACCATAGTGACACCAAGAAATGAATATTGCCATCCAACACAGAGTTAATCTGTAAACAAAACACAGGAGAAATGTAAGAAAATAAAAAAAAAAAAAACAACTAGGCTAACACTTTATCTAAAGGTACACATATTCACCATTAACTAGTTGGCAGAAAAGCTGTAATGCTAAAAAGCTGTGTGTAAATATAATAAAGTCAATTTGTTTATTGCAGCATGCATAAGGTTATTGTATGGCTATCTACATGCTTGGGTTTATATAGAGCTGCAATATTTAGGAGACTATAAATACCAAAAGGCAACAGGCTCAAGCAACAAAAATTAAAATGAACTGAAAATATGACTCATAAAGTGACATATGAAGAATGTTGGCCTCATTTTATAGAAATAATCTGAACATGATGAGACAAGAGTGCCAGAATTACAATCTGCACCACTAATAGGACACTTAGAAATGAAATGAAAGCATTTTCCCCAAAGGCAGAAAAGATTCCATCATGATCTTTTTTTTCTTTTCTTTTTTTTAACTCTGGAAAAAAAATATATCATCTGATATCAAATATTAAGAAACTTCTGCCCAGTTTAACAAGAGATTGAGATTAACAATGAGATTGTTTATCCAAGCCTGACAGCAGCCAGGTGTCATTCCTCTTCAACGTGTTATTTCAAAGGCCTAATTACAGACAAATTAGGTCTTTGTCACTTGTTAGACTCAGTCATGTCTGCACGTTTCCTCCAGGCCACAGCAGCAGAATAACCTTGATTCTCTTCACAGAACTATAGGTTAATAAGGTAATGCAACTTTTTTTAGAAGAAATAAACAAATAAAACTCCACCATGTGTAATGTCTCACCATCATGGAGATCTGTTATCATGAGTGTGTATGTTACACCGTGAAAACATTACAACTGAAGTAATAAAACTATAGACCTGCAGCTAAAAATTTGATCTCCCTCTCTAAACTCGGCTGCAGCAGATGGCCGCCCACCATGACCTTGGTTCTGTTCGAAGTTTCTGCCTCCTAAAATAAGTTTTTCCTTGCCACTGTCACCAAATGCTTGCTCATGGTGGGAATTGTTCTCTGAGTCTCTGTAAATAATATATCTTATATCTGTATTTCTTTATACAGCATTGTCTACAGACTTTTTTCAACCATCACAGTAATTCAGTGTTCGTCAAGCAACCAATCTCAAGTGTCCATCATCACTGTTAGACATCAGATGTGTTCACTGGAGAATTTCTTAGTTTCCTCTGGCAATTTAGACAGACAGTCAGAGCTGGAAGAGAGTCAAGAGGTGGAGAATGCAGGGGGGCACAGAGAATAGCATGTATCTGTACATTGTGTGGTGTTGTACAGTTTTGTCTGAACATGCCAGGCTCATGTTCAGCAGCACATTCAGTTTCTGAGATATGCGGTCCTTGTTGACGAGTTGTGGCTTGTTGCCATGTTTGTCACATCCCCAAAGACTCTGAGGAATTCAACCGTCTCCAGCTTCCACAGGATGTGTAACAGCAAACACACGTGAACACACACCTTACATGTCAACACACACACACAATTATTGACCCATTTTAAGATCTATAACACCAGATAATCTATTTTATTTCAGGTTTCATTTAAAGGTCCAGTGTGTCAGATTTAGGGGGATCTATTTGCAGAAGAATATTCATAACTCAGTTTTAATGATGTGAATAATCACCTTAAAATAAGAATTATTTTTTTGTTACTTTAGAGTGAACTTTTTATATCTACAGATCCAGACCCAGTCCTCTATGTTTCTACAGTAGCCCAGGGTGGACAAACTAATCACTGACTTTTTTGGGGCTGGGAGTTTCACGGTCACCATAAGAGAAGAGTGAAATGATCCTACACACTGGACCTTTAATCAAAAGTATTTTTTTTTAAAAAATGAAAAAGATTTATCCCAAATAAACCTAAAAAAATTACAACGCTAGCTCCGCTTACAAGCTGTGTCTTCCAAGCTACAATCATGATCATCCTCAGCAGATGAAGAATGATAAGTTTGAAGAAACCATCACAGCAAATGAGATGTTACTGAAAGCTGTGGAATTAAAACAGAATTTGAACTTCACGGTAAGGTAAGGTGAAGAATTAATTTGTATCTGTTCAAATTATCTATAACTACATGATTTTTTCTTACAGATGTGATAAATGCTGTATATACTTATACTAATAGTTGTGAAATGAGCCTTCAGGGTTAACAACTTTTAGAAATGTGGGTTACATAAACATAAGCCTATACCTGTCACCTGCGATGAAGATTAAAGACATAAATCCACATTTCTACTTTGTAGAATGTGGATTTATGTCTTTAACCCGGCTCTGACAGCAGGGTCTGTACAGTAGTTCAGTGTTCTTCCTCCATTCATCCTGCACCGTCCCCGAACACCCCCCCACCACCACCACCACCACCAACCCCCGTCCTGATCCGCCCTCTCTGCTCTGCTCCGGCGTGCATCGATGCTGTAGATGCGTCAGACTGGAGCAGACTGTGTTTGGTCCTGAATGCAGCAGCCGGGGAGGATAACAACATCCTGACAGACACCGCGGAGGACAGCGACACTTCTAGAGGCAGCACTTCGACGTAAGCCCCTCATTCCGCCTGTTTTTCTCTCTCCTCGCTGCTTTAGTAGATCTCTCACAAGTGTGACTTTACGTCTCATGACTCATCCTTCTCTGGAGCGAATGTGCCACCGTCCTGCCTGCACCCTCCTCCCTGTTCACTCACACAACTCTGATGTCTTGTCTTGTGTTCCCGCAGTCCTTTAAACAAGGAGCTGATGTAAAACACAGCAAAGGTCTTTTATTCAATCCAGGTAAACAATAATGTTATTTAGGGCATTTCAAATGGAGCTTGTGGGCTATGTCGTGTTTACTTTTAATTTATGTATATATATATATATATA
>JAATJX010004039.1:0-14270 GCA_028641955.1 Protonibea diacanthus | reverse complement strand
TCAAATTTTATTTATATAGCCCAAAGTCACAAAACACAGTTTGCCTCAGAGGGCTTTACAATCTGTACAGGGAGTGACACCCTCTGTTCTTAGACCCTCGGTTCGAGTGAGGAAAAACTTGCCCACAAAAAACCCTTTAACAGGGAAAAAAGGTGGAAGAAACCTCAGGAAGAGCCACAGAGGAGGGATCCCTCTCCCAGGACGGACAGACGTGCAATGGATGTCACGTGTACAGAACAAATCAACACAAACATATTGTACAATTACAATGAAATACAATAAATGATAGTATGATTACAGTAGCAGTGGAACTTGTGATAGAGTTAGAAGGACACAGATGCACAGCAGCAGTGAAACATTAACAGACTATAAACTATAGGAGAGATGTGGTAGCAATTATGACAGTGATGCTATATATAGTGGACGTCAGCAGCAGACCACAGCAGCAGCCACAATCCACAAGAACCTGCTGGACGAGAAAGCACAGAAACTCCGGGGAAGAAGTTTAGTTAGTAACATGCGTCGGATAACGCCGACACATGCGCACAGCAGAGCGTGGTCCCACAGGGAGCCCTAAAGCTCTGACTAAGACAGAGCTGAGTACACCCAGGTTAATAAAGGTAACATTCACACCTGCTGTACCCTTGACTAAACCTCCGAAGCTGTGGTGTTTCACCAAACAGCCACTGAAAATTTATCCTGAGTGTAAACTGCTGTAAGCTGTAAGACCTTTGATGATGGTGAAACTGATGAGAAGGAGATGTCTGATCTGTAAACAGTTTCTGTGCAAAAAAAAAACCCAGAGGACTGGATAGAAAAATATGTTTGTGCAAAATAAAGATGAGAAGAAACAAAACAAACAAAAAAAAAAAATACCAACCTGCCACTATTATCTTAGCGACAGGAAAACAAACCAAAAGCCACCGAGAGGCTGAGGTGAGGCCTGGTCTTTGTGACATGCTGAAATTAATCTCGATTTGCTGATATCCAAATAAATGTGTTTAATATTATAACTTGTATTACTGAAATAACTCAGTCTGCTGGTTTCAGACAGGTCGTGTTGTTTAACGCTTACATACTGTACGGGTCAAAATTGACTCTGTGCTGTGGTATGCTGCTGTGGTAAGGACTCATGGCGGATGTGCTCTACCAGGACTTTGTATTTTTACTTTGGCTTAGTATTTTCACCTGGATAAAGGTGTGATCTTTTACTTCAGGCTGTGATGACTTGAATTATATTTAGAGCATGTGTTTGCTACGTTCTTGCCATTTTCATTATGAGTAAAATCAATCAAATCAAATTTTCAATCAAATTTTATTTGTATAGCCCTAATTCACAAAACACATTTTGCCTCAGAGGGCTTTACAGTCTGCCCAGCTGAAAAATAAATGTGCTAAGTAAAATTTAGCATACTTGTGTGTACTTGAAGCCACGCTAATCATTACTTTAAGTGTGTTCATGATTAGTTAACTTGAAGCATGCTATTTTGGAACAACTAATTTTGTACGAGTATATTTTAATTGTAATTAAATTGTAGAAAAGCTCGACTTGCAACACAACACAAAGAAATATTTAGTTTACATATAAAAATTTACATATAAAACTCTAACACCATTTTCGATGAGCACACATTTAATTTAGTCCTAACCAAGCTTACAAACCATATTTAGATGAAGCTAAACAAGGGCATGGCTTACCATGCCAGGGCTGTAACTTCAATGTTAAATTGTATGTAACCAGATTTGGTCTTGGAAACTTGGTCCACATGTTCTCCATGAAATATGCACAACATATTGAAGCATAGTTACTCCACTTTGTGGCCATTAATAAAACATAACCTTATATTTTGAATGCATAGTAATGCATTCAGAACCAGTAGGTTACCACCGATTTTGCGTGGTATGTTCAGATGATTGATGCATCATCTCTTGTTGCTAGGACTTTCAGAAGCTGAGCTGGTGAGCAGCAGCAGATGCAGATATTTTAAGGGAGGAAATGCAAATATTCCCAGTTAATATTCTTGTTGTCAGGTAATCTTTTCTAGAAGCAGGGAAGACTTTGAGTCATGACACTATTATTTCTGAAATTTGGCCCTGTGGTCTGCAAATATCAGACTATATTTTATCTTAGGATTTGGTTACTACATGTTTATTCAAATCACCTCAAATTAAAATTCTCTACCTTCAGTTACCTAAAGGCAGTGGACAGTAAAACATCAGATATCATGAATATTACTTTTATTTTAGTTTCAAAACATCTACAATTGAAAATTCTGTAGCTGGCATACACATGCTTTGTCCATATATATAAATAAATGAAATAAACCTATTCAACCCATCAAGACTAATCTAAAAGTAAATAAATACATTTACTTTGAATGTTTTAACATGTCTTACATTGGTTTACGTGTATAGATTGGTCAACTCATTTTATTGTTTATTCACAGGAATGAGTTATGAAAGACAATGACTTACTACAATGTTTTACAATATTTATAGTATAAACCAGTGGAACTGTCCATCCACACTGCCTCTGAATGATGTATCCTCAACAGTTTTAAATCAAAGCCATTACACCAATGCTCCAAAGAAACCATACAGAAAAATATAATATACCTCTGATATCAACTACATGCTTGTATTAACAATAAAACACTATTCAAAAATCACTGCACTCAGGAGCTCATCAGTAGAGACCTGAGTTAACAATTAACCAGTGAAGTTTTCTTAAGAACATGTAAAACTTAAACTTGAACCTTCTGCACATGTATGATGTAACTGATGATTGTAAAATTAGTTCTTGAACATGGCCTTAACAATCTGTGTGAGACAACGTCCAAACTCATCCAGAACCATGTGCTCAGCCTGGACAGGGCTCTGGGCCTTCCTCTCAGCCTTCTCAGCCTGGGCCAGAAGACAGCCACATACAGCTTCCACCACAGCAGGGGTTATTACTGATTCAGGCCATCTGAATACACATACACACTTAACATTAGAAATAATCCCATTGCTTTGGTGCAGACTGTATGTACTCTACATCAGTGAAGCAGAGAAAGTGGGACATGACCGTTTCAGAAATAGTCTCACATCCTCAACATATTCTTCTTTCTACTGTCTTATCACACAAACTAAAAGGAAAAACTTTGCAACACAACACTTGTTGCTGTATTACCTTATTAAGAAGGGATTGATGTAAAGTTAAGTGAAATAAACTACCTGCTAATGCAAAACAAAAAAAAACTACATGCAGCAAGGACAAACAGATCTATCCATCTCTGTTGTTTCTACATCAACAACAAGTTTGAGTATTAAGGCTGTACTGTGTCAAACCTGACTGACTCACTTGTCCTTCACATTGATGGTCTTCTCTTCAAGGTCCATTTCTGAGCTGTCATCATAGTTTCTACAGCCAACACACTTGCAGCTGGAGGTACATTTGATGTTGGCCTATACACACACATGACAGCATAACTTGCAACTTGCAACCTGAAATGCAAGCATAACACCAATAGCTCCCCAACTCCCCAGAAGCTGCGCATAGTTTCTTCCACATATTGTGCGTGTGTATACCTCATAGCACTCGCAGTAGTTTTTAAGGCAGCCAGAGCGTTTACAGTTGCAGCCTTTGTTGTGCCAACCTTTGGCTTCTCCTGACCTCCCACCAGCAATCTTAGACTTGAAGGCATCTGGGTTACGACCTAAACATGACTATATAATGACAATACCAACAATGATTACATTTGATGGATGAACAGGTAAAACCTATTAAAACTGTTAAAATTCTTCAACCATATTCATGTGGCTAATCAAATGTAAAACAATTTCGATCAACATTTTCGATGCAGCTTTTAACATGGAATTTAGACCAGACCCTGATATTCACACAATAAAACTACACAGAAATAAATCATAACATTCCAATACATGCACACAAATAAAGTAGAATGACACAGGAAAAAAGTATTGAAAACAGTAAGATAAAGCAGAACCAGTTGATTCTACACTGTACTAGTTAGAATTATCTGCTCTATTTCATGTTGGTAGGTTAGCACTTGCACTTTTTGGAAAATAATTACCCACCTCTAAATGCAGGTCAACAAATTATTTGTTACTGTTATGGCTTTCTATCCTTAGGTTACACAAGGTCACGTGTGGGCCTTGAGGTCCACGGCAGTATTAACTGTTTGGCTATGTTTGAGGACAGTAGGTGCCAGTCTATCTCAACACTGTGGTGGCCAGGGTCGAAGGAACTGAATGTTGCCTTCCTAGACATAATAGATAACTTGCTGTTGACATTTCATTAACATAAACATACAACAGTGTCACTAGACTAGAATATGCTGACAATAACACCTCCATGGGTAAAAACATTCTCTTTGACTAATTCTGGGCGTATAGTATTTGTGGTGTGTGATTTGTGTGTGATGCATTATGAGAGTGTCTCTAATTCTCCTTGGCCAAGTGTCACTAAATATTACAGCATAAGACATCAGAGGCTCCTGAACATTTTCTTTCATCCTGACCTCGCCATTGACCTTTGACTTCAGCAATTTCTCCACAACAGTTACCAAGGTGTCACGCAAAAAAACACTGCATGAAGGGTCGCGGCAAAGAATTGTAGTTAGGCAGCTACAGGCCAAAATTCCACCTGAACACTGTGAGAGACTGTGAGAGATTAATTTAATAACTACTATAGTTATTAAATTAATTTCACTTACTGTTCAAGACTTTCATTCCACTTTATTTTCCTTTATTTAACTTTTTTATGTTACAAGGCGAATCAATGTTTGGTCTAAATTTCAGGTGAATAGCTGCATTAGAAATATGTTTTATGACAAAAAGGTTGAACACTTATTTTCTACACTGTTGGTGTCCTTGTCTTCACCTGTTCTGGAAACACTTTATTACACAATTTAAATAAATATTGCTGCCTTGACTATTAACATATTAACAATAATCAAAACAGTATATAATTCATAAATAAGAGGATCACAATCAGCAAAAGCAACAAGAAGAAATATTTTACATTTTTCTATTCATGTTGAAAGGTATGGAACTTTAAGTGGATGACATTGTCACATTGTTGTATGCATATGTGATGGCATCTCATATTTGATTTGCACATATCATCAGTCTTTAAATCCATTCAGGACTAACAAGGAATAAGATTAGCCTTGAAACACTGCACATCAAATTTAAGTAAGTGCAGTGGTGTGCAGTCAGGTGAGGCAGGGTAGGCAGTGCCTCACCTAGGCTAATGAGAAAAAAGAAAAAAAATGGATATTATATATTATAGATATAGATAGATATAGATATTTTTATGGATATTTTTTTAATAATTTTGATTGTTGATTTATTGTTGTAAAAATAAAAAATAAAAATGTGAAATGTGTTGTACTCAGGAGAATCTTGAAAATATAATTTTAACTGGGAGGCCACAAAATTATTGAAGCTGGTCTTAACGATACCTGCTACCACTGCATCGTCATGTGGAAAGGACATTTTCGGCTTTAAAGCACATCAAGACTTACAGCCGTAATAGGATGGAGCAGGACAAGCTTTCATCATTGGTGCTGATTTCCATTGAAAAGGAGAGACTTGTGAAATTAAAGAATGCGCCAAACAAGGAGGATGTCTTCTACAGCCAAGTTATCAGCAAGTTCGTGCAGGGGGACAGGGCATGAATTTCATCTACAAATAAAGAAAGTGTCCTCCCACTTGCTTGCCAATGGTGCGCCAACACCAAAACTTTTGTTTCCTCTCTCCTTCTTTTCAGTACCACAGACAGCGCCGGTGTCTCTCTCTCACTCTCTCTCTCTCTCTCTCTGGTTATAAAGTCTTCCTATGTTGTGCTCTTATGTGAGTGATGTCATACAGTAGCTATTTTAGGCTTTTCAGGCTTATTTTTGCTGAGAGGTTTAATGGTTTGTGATCAAGAGCGAGCAGTGTTTAGAATGTTGGTCTTATAGGTGCACCGGAGCTGTAAGTCCTGTGTTGTTGAGATACAGGTGATTTCTTGTTGTGCTCTTGTCTTTGGGTGCTGCTATGCTCAGCTGTAAATCCTGTAGAAATGCAGGTGAATGTATGTCTCTGAAAATTAATTGGCAGTAATTCTATAATACGCTGATGGCAGTAACTAGCTACATTTTTGACAGTGGCATTTTGACTGACTTTGCAGTTCTACATAATATATATTTTTGTGTGCGATTTAAGCTCTGGCTGATCCTGCCTACCCAGCCATGGACCTCACTGCATGTTACTGATTAAGTGTCATCCTCGTTATATTAAGAGTGAAACAAAAAATATGACTATTAAGTATGATGTAAAGTAAAAGGTTGGATTGGGGTAAAGGTAATGTGAGGATTGTGATTAACCTCTATGAAGTTGATGCACATCAACACACTGTCTTCACAAGTGACAAAAGCAAAAAGTGTGTCTGAGACATACAACAGAAAGTGAAAGACAACATGTGTGCTGTGGCTGGATGATAATTATATACACACCACCAATACTGGTCACTAATCAGCACCCTGATTACACAATTCAACAATAATGTACCTTTTGACGTGTCTTGTTTTATCTGATTAGAGAGTAATTGACTAATTATTATTACTTATAATTTCTTGAACTCTAAAATTTACGTAGCAGTATTTCTACAAAGCATAGTATTTCTACAAACAGTTTCCACTGTGCTAGGTGAGCCATCCATCAATCCTTCCTTACATCATCATCATCATCCTCATGCAGTGACTGTGTACATTTCCTCGATTTTCTTTATGTCAATAGAGATGCTACGTCTTAATGATTCTGTCTAATTATTTTTCTCTTTGCAGGTACTGTGCAGTGTTAGTTTTAGTCTTTTAACTGCTGACTGGTCACTGGTGACAGTCGATTTAAACCTACGATATCCTACAAAATAATGATCTTACAAGTACAGACAATTTCAGTATAGTTATTTTTATAGCTGTACTACATGGCAGAGCTAATAGACCTGGGTTCCTTGATGTCTTTATGAATTAATCCAAATGCTTAGACTAGCACATATTTTACATTTATATGAAATAAAACAATACATAGGCAGCGGCAGAGTTTTTGAAACATCTAAGTTATGAATCACATCACATATATCAATATCTAGTATATCAATATCTTCTAGTCTGCTTTTTTATTCTGTGTCTCTTTTCATTCTGACTGTTTAAGGCTTACAAATACATTTGCCAGCTTTATATCAAAAACACTACAAACCTTAATTGCATTGTGACGCTTCATTTCATGCTCTGCATTATTGTGGCAGTTAGAACAGTCACAGTTGTTGCACATCACTCCATTGGCAAAACACTCACAGTAGCTGAAAGAGAATAAAATACATATCAATCTTCTGGGGCACGGTTTTAGCAAAACTTTATGCTTTCATTTTAAAATGGAGTACACAAAGACCTAAGCATAATTTACATACAGTGCTGCTAAACAGGATCTGATACTTGTTTTGATGTGGGTTATGTATGTTTGGAGAGCAGTGGAGGACAAAATAAAGTGTTCTCTGCTCCTAAATTTGAAATACTGGTTGATGAGGAAGGTCTCAGGTGTGGAAATATTAAATATCCTGATAGTTTCAGATGAAGAAGATCAGTGTAATGGTGACCGGAGTTTTATTTTTTTAGGGTTTAAAACAGCAGCATTGATCTTCACTGAGCTGTGATGCAGTCACAAGCGTGCTTGCAGGCTCCAATCACTACAATTTGTCTCTGCGTGGCTGATGCCACTCAGACTGAGGCCATCAGTTGACCTCTAGTAAGAGTAAAATAATGTCACAAATTTTCACCTGTTTTTCCTCAGTTTAATATTCTCTTCTCTAGTCTGCAGTGACAAATCATGTCCCATATTTTGTGCATCTGAACAGGACAACATTTAATACTTATTACAATTTTTCACTTCAACACTTATTCTCTTTACAAGTGCACAACCTCTGTGAGGTCAGTAAACAAGGACAAAGGCATGGTTTTAGTAAATATACCACTATGAGAAAGGTAGGCAGTTTGTAGTAACATGTTTTATGCTCTACTCACAGTTTAAGGCACTGGGATCTGGTACAGTGGCAGGGTTTCCTGGACTTTGACTCACACAAAGTTCTTAAAAAGAGAGAATGTACTTCAAAGTGCTGCATTCAGAACTAACATTCACAACCAGTAGATGTAGTAAGTACAATATTGCCAGTTCCATTACACTAATGATGACTACTGAGTTTGTTCATGAAGCAACTTAATACATGTTGAGTGATGATGAGCTGAGACAGTAAACATGTCACAAATCTGTATAATTTGGAAACAACTGCAAATGATATAAAACAAGAGAAAATACCTAATGAACTGAAACATTGCAATAAATGATTAGTTCTGATATTAAATACAAATACAGTCATCTCTTTTTCAAAATAAAATTCTTTGGTCTTTGTTCACTGTGTCTCAACAACATTGCTGAGTTGTATGATATGGGATTTGAATGGCGAAGTGAACTGTGCAGGAGTGGTTTAAGAAGTTGTTCCACCATTAAAACATCATGAATAGAATCAGTTTTAATTGTCTTGTATCAATGTTGGCCACGGGTTGGGCTGTGCCTAATGCACTTTGCATACACATTTTTAGTTGTCTAACTGTGTCTGTGTGGTGAAGTCAACAATCACATTTTGGCTTCAGTCCCGTAGTTCTTAGTTGGAGGGGCTTGAGGCTTCATGTTGGCAGTCTCATCTCTGCACTCATAGAGGGGACAAGCTATCTGGTGGTACTGGGGAAACTAAATATGAATGAAAGATTGAATACATGAATAACAATCTATTTATTTGATTGTTCAATCAGTCATGGTAAATATGGGGTGGGAGATGTCCCACAGAGACAGTTGATTTCTGGGCAGAAATGGAATTGTGTTTTCCTACCTGGCTGGAAGTCCCCAGCATACTCACACCTGAGAAACACAAAGTAAAAGGATTACAACAGAAATCCCAGTTTAATGAACAATGTGCAACTGTTACACACTTTCAGCAATCTGTATATGATAAGCATTGTGCTGGTGTTATAACAGGCTCAGCCCTGGCAGATAAGCATATACTCTCTTCTGTCATCATGCAGAGGTGGGCATCTCTAAATACTTGCTACGCAAGTTGCATATGGCCCCACCTCCCCTAATAGAACTCAAATGACAGCGTTCTTTTACACAGCACACATACAGGTACCACTAAGGATGGTGTGACATCTTTAACATATTGTTAACATATTTCCTGGCTTGTATACTACAGACCACTTGGCCAAGTTTCAATTAATCTTTCAGCAGAAGACATCTTGGACTCTGAGGCACTTTTCTTTCCACTGACTGAACTGACCACTGATGAATAGAATTCTCTACAACATTGATGTGTCTGACTTTATTTAACACTGGCCACAAAACTAAATTAACCGACATGTACCCTTAATAACTTTTCCTCACCTTTCCCTTGAGCTGGGCCATTATCTCCGTGTGATAGTGCAGATTTTAGGGTGAGGAACATCTGTTCAGGCTCATAGGGGTTAACAAGCATAACCTGTCCACCTCCACTCACATTACTCACAACCTACACAGTCAAGGGAAAATTGTAACATCTGGATGATTAATGATACATTTTCAACTATTAGCATTCCCTTTGCAGTTTTTGCCTTATGCATGACAGAAAAATTACTGCTTATGGTTTTTGAACTGTAGAATGTTACTGATAATAAGAGAACACGTCTTGGCGAGTTTAGCACAAAATTAACCCACAGCTCCCATCTCCATTTGTTTACGATTACAAAATATTCATACATTTTTAGATAACATATATTAGCTCTTTAGATATTTTTGTCTTATGTCACTGGGGTTTCTGTAGAATAAAAATGAAGTTCTTTTTCTTTTCCAACCTCAAATCTTCACACATGGAAATAAAGGGGCCTGAGTGTCAGTCAGTGTGAGACAAGGATTTTAATTGATTTAGAATTTGTTCCCTTTTTTGTTGATCCATTTATTTGTCACGTTTTTAACCTTTTTTGTTAACTGCTGCTTTCTTCAGCTTCATGCTGCCTCTAGAATTGCTGGAGGCTGCTACTGAGGAGCGACTTTCTAATTAAAAGAAGACTTGAGCGTGCAGGCCCTCTCTCACCATGTATATTCTCTCATGTATATATGTATAATGATAAGCATGTTTTGCTTCCACAATACATTCTAGTAACAGTCTTGAGGGACAATGAAGGTTCTGTCTTTTTATAGAACTTACAGACTGTGTGAGGTGGGATGTAAAGTCAGTCAGCCCCTCGAGAAACTCCTCGTGAAAACACACACACATATAAAAACAAATAAGCAATGTATAACTTCTAGATTACTTAATGAAAACAATTCAATCAGAGGTTTTCAAAGAGGGAGTTTGAGTCTCTCCTGGGGCAGTCGTTTTTGTGAATTTTACTGTTTTCCCTACTTCAGTCAGACACTAACTAATGCCTTTGGACAGCCGTTTATGCATATGCATTAGCTGTAGTCTGACGTTACGCCACGCGGCAATATTAGGCTATCTTGGCTCAGAAATTAAGAAAACTAAGCACGCAAAGTTTTTTTCAAGTTCGTCTGAGGAGAGGCCCAAAGTCTGAGACTTTGAAAAGCCCTGGGTTACACAAGTCTGGCTACTCACCGGCATCACGCTGCAGAGAATGGGTTCATTAGTAAACCATGGAGCAGAAATAGAGCTGTGGTGGCTGCTGTCTGGACCAGGCACAGGGCTGAGGAAACCAAGACTGCCTCAAGTCAATTTACATTCCTAACACATCATTGCCCCCCTGCAGAGGTCTGACCAGGGGTCCGACCCCCATGCTTCAGTGTTACCTTCCATGTGATATGTTGTTGCTGTCCTCCAACACTGCTAAAATTCTGAAGTCTACCAGAGGTAAATACTGCTTATTTACTTGATTTTAACATTTGAACCCTGTAGAAGTGATCCAAGTTAAAAAGACAGTGTGTAGGATTTTTATGTTATGTATGGCATCTTCCAAACAATTCTAAAGATATATGTTTTGGTTCGTAGAAAAATGAAATAATCCCTGAAGTAAAATAGTGCATTTTGCTGTGGCTCAGAGGTAGAACACTTATCAAATGATCAGCGGTTCAATCCCCGGCTCCTCCAGTCTGTATGTAAAAGTGTCATTGGGCAAGATACTGAACCCCAAATTGCTCCTGAAGGCTGTGTCATCAGTGTGTGAATGTGTATGAATGGTTAGTTCCTCAAACTGATGAGCAGTTTGCACCTTGCATGACAGCCAATGCCATCAGTGTATGAATGTGTGAATGACATATATAGTGTAAAAGTGCTTTGAGTGGCCATTAGACTAGAAAGGTGTTATATAAGTACAGTCCATTTACCATTATGCAGCATTTATGTTTTAAGCCCATGCATCACAGTGTCTCTTAATACTTCCAGATCACAAAAAGTGCTGATTGGCACAAAGATTTAAATGATTAAGGTTTGTGTGAAAACGTGTGAAACAAAAGATACATGTACATGTTGTCAAACATAAAAAAGATATGTACAACAGTGTAGCACAGATAGGAAAATAAAAAAATATGTATATTGCCTGGAAGTCATTTTGCTCATTTCTGGGGGAAACAAGAAATTGTTTTTATCAAGCACATAAATGATCAAAGTAAGACTCACATTGTTCAGTGAATTAATTAACATGATACCTTAAGCTGAGAGGGTCCATCATTCCTGTGTGGACAATGTGCTGCTGAGGATGAGGCAGACTCACATCTGAAGGGGGGGCTGCCCATACAGGAGTCCCTGCAGGGCCAGTGTGTACATGGTCATGTTTCTTTTGTACTGTGTTCAGCTCTGTCATGGAGATATTCATCCTGCCAGCATGGAGGCACCTGTTGTAATCATACATTTGTAAAATATTATGACGTTAGTCAGGAATTATGACAGAAAGTCATATTTATCGTATATGAACGTAAAAAACGTAACTTTTGTAATGACGTTAATAGAAGACAGACACCGTGCGTACCTGAGGATATATCTTAACCTATTTACCCTTACTGGTTCACTTCAGAGCGTCCTCATTGTGATTCGTAGCTTTTCTTTATTAGCTAACTAACTACCTAGCTAACTAATGCTGTTAGACTAGCGTTAGCAACATTTAACTTAAGTTCATTACGTCAACCAAAGTAACATGTTATTAGATGAATGGCCAGGTTGTCTTCTTTTGTCTTCTTAATAACTGAATCAATCTGAATACATGAACTTTAACTTAGAGTTGGCCGTAATTTAAAGTAATGAATTTGTGGGTGCTTCTTCCGTCCCGAGTAACGTTAACTTAACCGTTAGCGTTAGGTCCATCTGATAACACGGCTACTGATAAGGTTGTTTCGGTTGTACAACGCTAGTTTTAGTACGTATGTACAATGACAGAGTGATGAGTGTGAGTGAGAAAGCTGCCAGTGTAAATCATAAAGCAGCTCTTCATTACCTGCTTCAAACAAACTTCATGTCAACAAACCGACCGTGCTGTTGCTACCAGTTACTGGTGCCTTCGCGTCCGACCAGAAAGTCGGAATTGTGAAAACTAGCTACGACGCAAAAATGTAAGTTAGGAACGAAAAAATATAACCAGACTTTTCAGTCCCAACAAACATCTCAAACTGCGCTCAAGATCAACACGTCCTGTACTTTTGCCATCTGTTTTATTTAGCTGTGGTTGTGTTTTTTTTTTTACCTGAGAAGCACAGTGATTGCCCGAGGTAAAGTTGGTTTAGTCATGAGTTTTAGTGCAAATAGTTTAAAATATACATTTTGTATTAAAATATGCATGTGGAGTACAAGTTGAACACTGGCTATTACATTTTGGAGGCAGTTGATGTCATCAACTATCCATCCTCCAGCTTAACCTCGCACTCCTTCCATGCCCCCTTACTATAAAAGCTGGTTGCCAGCCAGCTGTCTGCTGAGTTCCAGCTGGGCAAAGCCATTGGCCCAGTCAACCACCTGCCAGCGACCATTTTTGCTGTATCAATTCATACTCAAAATGTGTTAATAACAACAGGTATGTTGTGAGGTTATTCTAAAAGAATAGCTTTAATGGACACAGATGCTTTGAATCACTAAAATATCCACAAAAAACTAATAGAAATCATGTTTTACCATTCTGTTAGTGTTTGTAGTGATTCATTCTGTAAATGTGCTAGCTACTACAGGAGAGACTTTCTGAAATAACAGCTTACAATTCATTGTACTGTATTACCAAATGTGTTTTCCTACAAAGCTAGACTGATATATAATGACCATAAAACAAAAATACAAATCTAATTATTTTTTATGACTCAATAAAACTTTTATACTCATCCCACTTGTTAAAATCTTTTTAAATTAGATGTAGATGAATAGCCACAACCCCTCCAGAATTCAGGTAGCAGAGCAGATTGAACTCCATCCCTGGTCCCTTACATCTTTTTACAGTGTGAGGAAGGTAAGGCAGCAATGAGCTTTGTGTGAGGTTGTAAAGATTAAGTTTTCGTCATAGTTAATTTCAAAAAAATTAAGTGTTTTTACAAGCAGGAGCTTTTGAGCTAGCTAAGGCAGCATGCTGTTTTATGGTGGCTGTTTCACATTACCCTGTGAACTCAGTTTGGCAGGGAAATGTAATGAATGATGGATAATGAATTATTGTGTCCATCTCTCTAGAAAATGAAAACACAAAAGCATTTCTTAAAAAACTGTTTTTACAAACAGGTATATGGATTTATTTTGAGCTAGCTAAGGCAGCATATTGTTTGATAGTGGCTAGCGTTATCCTGTGAAATCCAATTTGAAAAGAAATGTAGCTTAATGAATCAT
The DNA here is from genome assembly GCA_028641955.1 of Protonibea diacanthus. Lineage (NCBI taxonomy): Eukaryota > Metazoa > Chordata > Actinopteri > Sciaenidae > Protonibea > Protonibea diacanthus. Next base: position 394 of record JAATJX010004039.1, on the reverse strand, counting down.
GGATAATTAATTATTGTGTCCAACTTTCTAGAAAATAAAAGCATTTCTAGAAATTAAGTGTTTATACAGAGAGGATATGAATTTTCTCTTAAAGCAGTGTGCTGTTTTATGCCAACTAAGTTACTAGCACTGCAAAAACTGTTGTCTAGATTTAACAAAAAAAAATAAGGCAACATTTTCCAACCACTTTTTGTAAATTTAGTGAACTAATTGGTATTTTGAGTAAGGAGAACTTGATAATATGCATTTTGATGTATGAAAAACGATTAAGTTGCATTTGCAGAAAAAGCCAAGATATTGAGTAAAATCAATGTAAAACAAAAAAACATCAGCACAAAACATTAAATTAAACACACTAGACTTAATTAAAATAAGTAACATTTAAATGAAAAAT
>JAATJX010004027.1:0-11455 GCA_028641955.1 Protonibea diacanthus | reverse complement strand
TATAGCCCAAAGTCACAAACACATTATCCTCAGAGGGCTTTACAATCTGTACAGGGAGTGACACCCTCTGTCCTTAGACCCTCGGTTCGAGTGAGGAAAAACTTGCCCACAAAAACCCTTTAACAGGGAAAAAAGGTGGAAGAAACCTCAGGAAGAGCCACAGAGGAGGGATCCCTCTCCCAGGACGGACAGACGTGCAATGGATGTCACGTGTACAGAACAAACCAACACAAACATATTGTACAATTACAATGAATGATAGAATGACAATGAATTACAATGAATGATAGAATGATTACAGTAGCAGTGGAACCTGTGATAGAGTTAGAGAGACACAGATGCACAGCAGCAGTAAATCATTAACTAACTATAAACTGTAATGGAGATATGGTAGCAATAATGACAGTAATAATATATGTAGTGGACGTCAGCAGCAGCCACGATCCACGAGAACCTGCTGGACGAGAGAGCACAGAAACTCCAGGGAAGAAGTTTAGTTAGTAACACGCATTAATGAGACAGGTATGTTTACAGATGGAGAGAGAGATGTGACTGCATCTTCAACCAATACCGTGCCTGACTAGGCATAACCATGAGAGAGAGAGAGAGGGGAGGGGGAGTCCCCCGGCAGTCTAGTCCTATGGCAGCATAACTAAGGGATGACCTGAGCCAGCACTAACTATAAGCTCTATCAAAGGAAAGTCTTCAGTCTACTCTTGAAGGTGTTGACTGTGTCTGCCTCCTGAACCCAGAATGGTAGTTTGTTCCACAGAAGAGTTAGCAGGGGGTCAGCAGGAGGTCCAGCAGGGGGTCTGTTGTGTCTTTCAGGTGCCATTTCAGTTCGTTAGCTGCTGTCAACCACTTCAATGATTGTTAAAGTTCTAAAATTAAAAAGTGTTGATGTTTTTATTCCTAAACCTTATTTATGTTGTCATCACACACAGGAAGTCCAAAGTTTCAAAATAAAATTTTACAACACAATTTTATTCTCTGATGAATTACCTGAACTGACTGTGTGTGTGTGTGTGTGTGTGTGTGTGTGTGTGTATTATGTAACAGCTGTGTAGCAGATGTAGCAGCTGTGTTGTTTCTCAGTCTGATAATAAAAACTTTCATGTTAAAGAAACACTGACATTCACACACTGAACTTTAAAGTTTGTTCTCGTCGAGTCGTTTTGGATTAAACTGAATTTATGTTTTTTATTACTCAATCAGATTGTTTATATTTTGAAGTTTTTCTGTCTCAAATGTTGAACGGTCCCTTTAAAACTGAGTGTAACTTTAGCAGAGCTGCTGAAGATAAGACGTTTCCACATCAGTATAAATAGCAGCCAGAGGTCAGACAGGTAGACACACAGGTAGACACACAGGGGGGACAGACAGACAGGTGATGATGCTCTTATTGGTGGTTCTGTTTGGTGTTGCCTCGGCTGCGAAGGTGAGTGCGATGTCATCAACATGTTTTTAATTTGAAGTCGTCAAGAATAAACATTCACATCTTGATCGAGTGTGAACATGAAAAATGAAGCGTACATAACATGTATACTTCATGTACTTCATGTACAAATAAGTATAAAAGTATTTGTACATGAAGTGTTTGCATTAAACTGATTTTTGTACCAGGCTGTAAACATGTTTATTTCTGCTGTGAAGTTGGACATTTGAACATGGGGACTTATGGAGACTAACTCACGTGGACGAACGATGAATGAACAATATAATCTGCTGAAATGTGTGTGTGTGTGTGTGTGTGTGTGTGTGTGTGTGTGTCTGTGTGCATGTGTAGTTGGGTGTCGTGCAGACGGAGGGTGGGCAGGTGGAGGGGCAAAGTTACCGGATGGGGCTGTTCAGGTCTGTTGATGTCTTTAAAGGAGTCCCCTTCGCTGATGTCCCCGGAAAGTGGGAAAAACCAAAACCCCATCCTGGATGGAGCGGTAACTGAACACACATACACACACACATTTCACCTGGCTGTACAGGTGTTCTTGAACATGTCGTGTTTCAGATTAAACTGTTGTGAATAAATTCAGAAATTTGAGCTTAGCATAAATACTGGAAGCAGGGGGAAACTGCTAGCCTACCTGTGTTTGTTGTTTCCAGGAATCCTGAAGGCAACTAAATATCGGGATCGCTGCCTGCAGGTGACACTGCTGCAGACAAAAACCCAGGGCAGTGAGGACTGTCTGTACCTGAACATCTTTGTTCCACAGGGCCGAAAATGTATGTAACACACCCAGAACAGGAAGTGATACATGTGACATAAACAAACAGGAAGTGACACATATGAAGCTTGATCATGTCATATTAACATGTACTGTGGTAACCACGTGATCTGACCTCCATCCATCTCCATCAGTGTCCACCAACCTCCCGGTGATGGTGTACCTGTTCGGAGGAGCCTTTCTTCTGGGGGCGTCCAATGACGTGGCGATCCTTGGAGACTCGCTGTACGACGGGAAGGAGATGGCCGACAGAGGCGGAGTCATCATTGTCACAGTGAACTACAGAGTCGGAACAATGGGTTTCCTGAGCACCGGAGACACCCGACTGCCAGGTACAACAACACCAACAACATCAACAACACTACCAACAACACCAACAACACCACCAACACTACCGACAACACCAACAACACTACCAACAACACCAATAACACCAATAACACCAACAACACCAACAACACCAACAAATTTAACGCATACTCACTAACAACACCACAATACCAATAATACCAACAACACCAACAACACTCACTAACAACACCAACAACACCAATAACACCAACAACACGAATCTTACACTACCACAACACCAATAACAATTCAATAACACCAACAACACCAACAACACTAGAGACTGAAAGACACAACACCAATAACACCAACAACACGAACGACACTACCAACAACACCAATAACACCAACAACACCAACGACACTACCAACAACACTACCAACAACACCAATAACACCAACAACACCAACGACACTACCAACAACACCAATAACACCAATAACACCAACAACACCAACGACACTACCAACAACACTACCAACAACACCAATAACACCAATAACACTACCAACAACACCAACAACACCAATAACACTACCAACAACACCAACAACACCAATAACACCAACAACACCAACACTACCAACAACACCAACACTACCAACAACACCAACAACACCAATAACACCAACAACACCAACACTACCAACAACACCAATAACACCAACAACACCAACACTACCAACAACACCAACAACACCAATAACACCAACAGCACTACCAACAACCCTAACAACACCAACAACACTACCAACATTACCAACAACACCAACAACACCAATAACACCAACAACACAAACAACACTACCAACAACACAAACAACACCAATAACACCAACAACATTACCAACAACACTAACAACACCAACAACACCAACACTACCAACAACACCAACAACACCAACAGCACTACCAACAACCCTAACAACACCAACAACACTACCAACAACATTACCAACAACACCAACAACACCAATAACACCAATAACACTAACAACACCAACAACACCAACAACATTACCAACAACACCAACAACACCAATAACACCAACAACACCAACAACACTACCAACAACACCAATAACACCAACAACACCAACGACACCAACAACACCAACAACACCAACAACACTACCAACAACACCAACAACACTCTCCTGAATCTAAAAGTTTCACTCTGTGAGAACAGCTCCAGTGTTTTGCAGTATTTTATAGAATTCTCCAGTATGTTATAGTATTTTATAGTATTCTTGATTACTTTGGGGTCAGCCTGGGACCTGGTGCCAGCTGGTGATTTCCCAGCATGGCTCTGGTCAGAGCTGCAGTGTGTTTGCTGCCTTATCAGTGTTAGCAGATAAACTGCAGCTGTTAGCTTAGCTGCTAAAAGTTCCTCAGATGTTACGTCCACAGATCCACACATCCACAGATTCTCTGATTTTTATTTTCTGTAACAGTTTTTTTTTCTTTTTAACAATCTGGATGCAAAATGGTTGAAAATGAAGCAGGAAACAGGAAGCAGTAAACAGGTGATTGTGTTTCCTGTCAGGTAACTATGGGCTCTGGGATCAGCACGCTGCCATCTCTTGGGTCCGCAGGAACATTGAGGCGTTCGGGGGAAACCGTGACAACATCACCATCTTTGGCCAATCAGCCGGAGCTGTCAGCGTCAGCTTCCAGGTCAGAGGTCAAAACACTGCTGCTGACAGGAAGTCCAGACAGATGACAAAGGAACAGAGAAGGAGGAGCTTAGAGTCTTTACCTCTTTTCCTGTCTGTCTCTTCAGATGCTGTCTCCATACAGTAAAGGGTTGTTCCGCAGAGCGATCTCTCAGTGTGGTGTCGCTCTCAGTCCGTGGGCTCTGCAGAGGAAACCGATGGCGCTCACCAAGAAGGTTGACAACACAGATTTAAAGTCAGATCAAACCAAAATCGTCCTGCAGCTCCTCGTTGTTACTGAACTGTCGTTTGTTTTTGTTCCAGATCGCTCGTAAGGTCGGCTGTTGGAGAACTGACGTGGATGAGATGGTTGCATGTCTGAAGATGAGCGACCCTGTCGGTCTCACCATGGCAGGAAAAATCGACGTCCTGCTGATTCTGGGAAAAGGTGAGACTAAACAGACGGATGGTACTGACTGCTTTCATGGACCTGAACCTCGTGGGTTCACAGCTCAGTATCATGGTCCTCCCTGCAGGTGTGGTCATGGATCTCCTTGAACTGTCTCCAGTGATCGATGGTGACTTCATCCCCGATGAGCCGAGTCAGCTGTTTCACAACGCGGCTCAGTTTGATTACCTGGCCGGAGTCAACAGCATGGATGGACACTTCTTTGCTGGAGTCGATGTTCCTTCGATCAACATAAAGAATGCCACCACAGTGTGAGTACCGAAACACTGACCCAGGAGGGCCCGGGACAAATACCAGGCCTTAATTCTTGGGATGCTGAGTCTCTGTGAAAACAGGAAGTTGATGAGTCTTGATTGGTGTTGTGGTTATGTCTCCTCAGAGAGCAGGTGAAGAGTCTGCTGGCAGGCCTGACTAAAGAGAAAGGGAACGCTGCCATCGACTCGGCCTACAGCACCTACACGTCTCACTGGGGTTCGGCTCCAGACCAGGCAGTGGTCAAGAAGACGGTGGCCGACATCGAGACGGACTTCCTGTTCCTGGTTCCCACTCAGATCGCCCTGCAGCTCCACGCCAACAACACCAGGTGAGCTCTGATTGGTCCAACAAGGTTAAAGTGATACATTGAGTCCTGACTGTGATGCACCTGTTCCTGACGTTTGTCCTTCAGTGGCGCCCGTACCTACTCCTACCTGTTCAACATGAAGACTCGTATCCCAGGATTCCCTCGCTGGGTGGAGGCGGAGCATGCCGAGGATTTGCAGTACTTGTTTGGTAAACCCTTCTCCACCCCACTGGTCTACTTCCCCCGACACAGAGACCTGTCCGGGTACATGATTGCATACTGGACCAACTTCGCCAGGACTGGGTAAACACCCGGCATGCACTGCAAACACTCAAGTCGACACATCTAAGTACGACTTGGTCAGATTACACACCCGACCAGTAAGGACCAGTAAGCACCAGGTCTTTACCAGAACAATGATCCAAACTACACTGCTAGTTAGTTTGGCCCTGAAATAACTTTTGTCCTCTGTAAGCAGTCCAGCCCGATCTGAACTGGTCTAAAGTAGTTTGAACTGGTTTTAAATTCTCTTCCTGTCTAGTGATCCCAGTAATGGTGACAGTAAAGTTCCAGCTCCATGGCCTGCCTTCACCAAACATCACCACCCATACATGATCATCAACCACAAGATCAGCAAGTCCTCCATCAGGTACTCTACTGAACTCTGCTGTTCCTCTGTTTGGATCAGTACTGCTGCATTTTGTTGAACTTTATTCAAATAGAAACATGGATGATGCTTTTAATGTCGTCTGTGTCATCTTTTCAGCTACGACCTGAGATCGTACTATGTTGACTACTGGACCAAAACCTACAGCCTGCTGCCGACAATCAAGGGGGACCAAGAAGAAGAAAAAGAAGACACTACTACTGTTTATTAATATACATAATGGATTAATTAATAAAGATCTTAATGAGTATGTGAAGAACAACAAACAGCTGTTACACTGTGTACTCTTCTTCTCTGAAATAAATAAAGCTGAACTCTGTGAAAGTTCATCCATGTCAGAGGGGACGTCATGTAGAGTATGTCCAGGTTTAAGACAGTCTGTGGGGACGTCACAGAGACTACGTCCAGGTTTTAGACAGTCTGCGGGGACGTCACAGAGACTACATCCAGGTTTTAGACAGTCTGCGGGACGTCACAGAGACTACATCCAGGTTTTAGACAGTCTGCGGGACGTCACAGAGACTACATCCAGGTTTTAGACAGTCTTTTTGAGTTTTGAAATAATTCCACAAACATCTCATTAAATCATTATTTATTTTTTATTTGATAAAAACATTGAATAAAGGTTTAATATTGATTAATAGAACATTTCATTTAGTTTGAACAAACGACGATGATGACAGCGTGGTGCATTCAAAAACAAACCAAGCAAACATGGCGGCAGTCAAACAGAATCAATGAATGTGACAATAACTGATTAGCGGGAAAACGAGGGGCTGAATGATGACATCACTGTCCGTCAAACGATGACATCATTTCGTCTACATCATCGTCACTGTCACATTGTTGCACGGTGAATCCTCCGTCTGCTGCAACCCTCTGTGGTCGTTTGGGCACAGCGTAGTCGTCTGCTCGAGGGTTGTACGGGTACTCGTGACCTTTGGGGTCAGCAGCTGTACCCATGATCCTCCAGGCGTCTCCTCTCACCTCCTCTGGGTCATCGTACACGGAGGTGGGAGGTTTCTCTGTGGCATCGATGGCGATGGCAGCAGCAGCGCAGCCTTCAGGTTCGTCGTAGATGTGCTCCACCTTCCTGTAGGTGGGCTCGGCAGCGTGAGCGTCGCTCGGGAAGATGTTCCTGATCTTCATCTCATCGATGCTGTCGTAGAGCGGGTCGGCGCCTGGCTCAGCTTGGTGGTGATGGGAGATGTTGGTCATGACATTCATGGCGATGGTGTCGAAGGGGAGCGAATACTCCGGCTCATGGGTGACAAGAGGGGGCGGAGCCACGCCACCACTGCCACCGCCGCCACCACCACTCCTCTTCTCCCTCTTGGTGCCTCGCTTTGAGGCCTGCATGGTGATCTGAGAGTATGTCTGGTTTGGGTTCTGGTTGGGCGCTGGCGCCGGGTTTGGTCCGGGCTCGGGGGCAGGTTGAGGCAGCGGGCAGCTGGAGATCATCTTCACCTGGTTCTTTCGAGGGACAGGGACGCCGCGAGTGTCCAGAGTCAGACTCTTCACGCCAGTCAGAGCTTTGTCCACCGGAGGCTCCAGACGAGTCTGAGGACAGAGGACAGACACACCAACAACACGTCAACAACACACAGCTGATATACTATACACACACACATGTTTCATGTCTCCTACCGGCAGAGGGCGCTGCTGCTGCTGCTGCTGCTGCTGTGAGGTGGTCGAGCTCTCTTTGATGTTTGGACTCTCAGTCACCATACTGTACACACCATCAGCGCCCTGCACACACACAACAGCCACACAACAGACGACAGACACAACATACACACACAGTTAATCTCAGACTTTATTTTGAAAATTCTGACTAAAAGTGGTGTCTTTATTTTGAAAGCGAGCTGACCTGAGCAGCAGTGGATTGTGGGATATGTATGCGTGGCTGAGGCAGTGGTGGCATCCTGTTCTGGTCGTGAGGCGTGTCTGGACTGGGCTGACCTCCTCCTGACGTCTGCCTGTGGGGGGCGGGGACCCGCTGGAGGTTGATGGCGGCCTCCACCGCCTGAAACAGGACGTTCCCTTGTTTGGTGTCAAACTCAAAACTCCCCTCGCCAGAATCACAGCGCCGACCCGCCTCGAAGGAGAAGGAGGACTAAAGACAGACAGAGGACAGACAGATGAGACAAGTAAACATGAAGCTGCTGTCCTCAGTCACACTGTGGGGACCTGCTGTCTTTATGGGGACACATTATGGGTGTGTGTGTGTGTGTGTGTCACCTTGTCTCGTCCGAAGCGGCGCAGGTATCTGTACGGCCAGGTGAGCACGATGTCTCCGGTCTTATCGATCAGGTGAAGAGCGTCCACATCGGCTCGCAGGACGCCGTCTCCTTTGAGTCTGCAGCGATCCGATGCCTCCGTCCTCCGAACACACACTCTGAAGTCACGTACTGACACACACACACACACACACACGTCAGCATGATGTCATCAACAACTGAAACAATTTGATTAATTGTATACGTCGATGAGATCAGAGAACACATAACCACCAGAAGAATGAACTTTATTCTGAAAATACTGAATATTTGACTCTATTATAAGAGTGACTTTATTTTGAAAAGTGCTAACTTTATTTTGAAAGGTCATAGAGATGAATAATGAGTTAATAAAGACAGATTAATTATAAAATGAAGTCCTCGTGGTCACGGATGACTTCCTGAAGCTTCTCGTGCTTCATATTTTTGTCCCACATGGTTCCATGTTTGGTCCTCTTCTGTTCAACACTTGTAACATTATTAGCATTATTATTAACATTGTAGCATTAAATGTCACATCTACGCAGACGACACACCATTGTACATTTCTGTGTCTCTGCACTCAGCCCGGTTAACAACCCGGTACACGGCCTAACAGGCTGAAATATGAATATTCAGACCAGGTAAACGATCTGAGAACAACTTCAGAGTCTGACGTCAACTTTGAGGCTCACATCAGAAATATAAACTAACTAAATAAAGACAGACCTTTCCTCACTCAAACAAACTAATTCAGACTTTCATCACCTCGAAGCTCGATTATGCTAACGTTCTGCCTGCAGCTGGTCCAGAACTCTGCAACCGGAGTTCTGATGAAGACCACAGAGCTCATATGACTTCCATTAAAAAACAGTTAGATTTAAGGTTCTGTTTAAATCACTGAACGACCTCTTTAAGACACGTCACAGAGAGATAATGAGCCCAGCAGGTCGTCAGATCGAGTCCACCTTCATCTGAGGGACTGAACCTCTGACTGAACCTCTGGACTTTGACAACAAACTGAAGATCTTTAAGATCTTTTTATTATGCTTTTATTTTTTAGTTTGTATCCTCTGAACTTTCACATTATAGGTTTGATTTAAATATTTGATTTGTTTTATTGTTGCAGTTTTTCTGTTTATTATTTTGTCTTTTATTTGATGAAGTTTTCGTCTTCACTGTTTCTGTCTCTGTTCTCTCTGTGAAGAACTTTGTGCTGCATGAAAAGTGATTTATAAATTATAAGTTAATTTCATTGAAGAAGATGATGATGATTATTTTAGGTGAGTTAACGAGGGTCAGATTAAGAAGTTGTTGGTTCTTTTGTGTTTCAGCTGGCCGTCCACTCATCAGATGGTCGTTGGTTCGATTCCCGCCTCTTCCAGTCTACATGTTGAAGTGTGTTTGAGCGAACTGCTGCTGTATCACTGAATGTGTGAATGTGCTATATAAGTACATGTACCATGTAGTACAGCAGGAAGTACTCACAGAGTACACACAGAAGGATGTTAGATGTGTTGAAACACTTTAAATTTGACACTGTGTGTGTGTGTGTGTGTGTGTGTGTGTGTGTGTGAATTTATTGAAGTGTCAGTGAGGGCGTGTTGACACCTTCTCAACTCATCTATGACAGCAGCAGTTAACATGTGACACACAGAGGAAGCCACACACACACGGTGTACAGGTGTGTGTGCTGCAGGTGTGTGAGGATGTGGGGAAACAGTAGCAGCTTCAGCTTCTTCACATCATGACCTCAATTATACACAAATGTTACTACTGTGTTACTGCAACGCTGCAGGAATGTTAGTGTGTGTGTGTGTGTGGGTGCGTGTGTGATCAGGATGTCAGCTGCTTCATGTTCGACTTTGACGTTTTTCAGTTTGACAGACGACAGAACAATGATGTTTTGGATTATGATATTGGTATTATGTTATAAAGTCTCTGTGACTGTCCTGGAAACAGTCTGCATGATTCACCTGTAAACACACACACACGAGGTACACACACTAACACTCTGAGCTAACACCCTGGCTAACAAACTGAGCTAACTGCAGCTAATATGGTAAATGGACTGTACTTGTATAGCGTCTTTCTAGTCTTCCGACCACTCAAAGTGCTTTACAGTACGTATCTCATTCACACACATTCACACACTGATGGCAGTGGCTGCCATGCAAGGTGCCAACTGCTCATCAGTTTGAGGAGCTGACCATTCACACACCGATGGTGCAGCCTCAGTTTGGGGTTCAGTATTTTGCTCAAGGACACTTCAACATGCAGACTGGAGGGGATCGAACAGCACATCTTCTGATTAGTGGACGGCCCGCTGTACCTCCATGCCACCGGTGCCTGAATATCAGCTAACAAAGTGAGCTAACAGCAGCTAACAATCTGAGCTAACATCATTCATATATATCATATGGAGAACAGAGTGGGACCGAGTTTTGAACTCTGAGGAACTCCTGCAGCCTCTCAGATGAAGTTAGCAAACCAAGCTAATGAAACAACGACTGTACAGTCTGTTTTAAAATGATCAGCTGATTGACCGTAAACAAACGTTGTGATAACTGTTTAAACGTTCAGTCTGTGTGTTTGGTGTGAGTTATTCTGCGGCCTGTTGACTGTATTCTGTGTGACCGCGTGTACCTTTGTATCTGACATGTTAGCGTTGATCTTTATAAAGAGACGGGTTCAGGTTGACCTGATTACAGCACCGTCACCACCACCTAAATATAAAGTGACAATCAGATGAGTCGAACTAAACGACTCAGAAAACATCCAAAACCACAAAACACGAAAAGACTTCGAGCTGAACTCAACTTCCTGTTGAGAAACAGGAAGTTTGTCCTGTCAAGATAAAAGCTGAGGTCGGCCTGCAGCCGCCGGTCACTGCAGCTCTGCAACACCCTGAACCACACACACACACACACACACACACACCACAGCAGGAACTCACAAAGTTTCCACTACACAACAAAACACACAGAGTGTGAGTGTGTACTAATACATGACGTCAGTGGAAAATCTTTCATTCGCAGCAAAAGCTGCTAAAACTGCAAAGTCCAGCTACTAAAGTACTTCATATACTTCATGTACTTCATATACTTCATGTACTTCATGTCCATCATGTGCTTCATGTACTTCATGTCCATCATGTACTTCATGTCCATCATGTCCATCATGTACTTCATGTCCATCATGTACTTCATGTACTTCATGTCCATCATGTACTTCATGTCCATCATGTACTTCATGTCCATCATGTCCATC
>JAATJX010004024.1:0-12645 GCA_028641955.1 Protonibea diacanthus | reverse complement strand
AGATCCCACTGCTTTATACTGTATACTGTGTGTGTGTGTGTGTGTGTAGGTTTGGGTGTGTGCCGACCATCAGTGTGTATTTCTATTGTAGGCATGACTCATGGTGAAGCCATTTCCTGTATTTCTTTTTCTTTTTTCTCTGGGAAAAGGCGTGTGTTTGTGTGTGTGTGTGTGTGTGTGTGTGTGTGTGTGTGTGTGTTACTTCCTGTACAGACTTGTTGGTTGTTTCTCGTGTCCTGAGCTCACAGTCAGTGTTAATATTTAACTTCTCAGACTGACTGAAGTCCAGAAGATGGATGTTTGTGTGGAGGAAGAGGAGGACAGAGCAGAGTCTGCAGGATCCAGCTGTCTGTCTATGAAGAGTGACCGGTCCAAAGATCAGCCTCCAGTCTTCAGTGATGAACCTGGACCCTCAGACACAAAGTGAGAGACAGTTTTTACTGTGAACTGCCTGTAAACAGTCCGCCTGTCTTTGGGTGGAGGTTTGTGGTGATGCTGTGAACCATCAAGACGTTTCCTGAGGTGAAGCTTTCTGTTTGCTGAGCTGTCGTCATCACATTAAACTGTGATTGGCTCAGCTGTTTCAGAGCTATGAGTCCAGTGATGTGATTGGCTGAGAGAGTATTTAGTAATCACCACAGCCACTGACCTTTATTCACCTTCACCCAGTCCTTTGGCACGAAGCAGCACTGCTGCACACGACATCATGCAAAGACCTGTACCAGCTTGACTTTGGCAATCAGAGGGTGAGACACATTAAACTGCTTTTGCACCCTCATAGAAGTGGACCTGAATATGACATGACATACATACTGTATGAAGACAAGTAAAAACATGCAATAAAATCCAGAATGGACATGACGTGACTGATGGGAAACAACTGACACAGATAAAATGGTCAAATGTAGATTTGGAGCACTTTGAACGCTCCTAATTATGGACAGCAGTTTGTGTCTTTAGAGCTTCATAAACGACTTTCATCAGAGAATTTATCAAAGATTCATGTGATATAAATAAAAACATGTTGGTGTTTGCAGAGTTCAGTCCAACAGACGGAGAGCAGAGTCTCCAGGATCCAGCTGTCTGTCCATGAAGAGTGACCGGTCCAAACATCTTCCTCCAGTCTTCAGTGATGAACCTGGACCCTCAGACAAAAGTGAGACTGTTTTACCTGTAGCGACTGATGAAGATGATACATCGATGATGAAAAAGAGACAAAGTGCTCAAAGATTCATATTCATGATGACTGAATGTTTAATGAGACAGACAGACAGGAGAAGCTGTTAATGAATATTTCATGACAGCAGGAGAGTTGAAATCAAATCATCTTCATCACAGACTGAAGCTGAATTCAAACAGAAAGTAAACACTTTTACTCTGTGATCATCTGAACTTCCAGATCCAGGAACAAGGCGTGGACTGCAGACAGCCAGTCAGACCAGCACTGTACAAAGTAAGACTGTCCATCTTTAAGTGTAACCTGCTGCATTTCATCACATTACGTTTATTTAGAGACTTCAAATTTGTCATTCAACCCAAAATTGAAGAATCATCAAAGTACGCATCAGCTTCATCAGACAAGCTGAGCGGCTTCAAGTGCTGCAGTTAGTTTGAGAGTTTTCGGAGGCTGAACATGTGGACGGTTTCTGCTGTCCTGATGTCATTGAGCTCCTTCCACCGGCTATTGGATCCAGGACAACAAATGATCGGATGTTGTTGAGCGGTAGCTGGCTGATATTCAACCCAAACTGGACTTTAACATTTTACTTCTATAGATTCCTAATATTAGTGTTTTGTTGCTGATGTGAAATAATCCAGCTGATTGACAAATTTTCTTGTTCTGTCTCAAACTTCTGTCTCTGTTTCAGTGTTTGGTGGTCTGGAGGTTTAGATGAACATAAGATCAGTCTGAAGACAGAGATGTGAACGTGTGATGAAGGAAGTGATGAAACAGGAGGGTGGAACCCTCCTCAACAGGATCTACACACTGAGCTCTACATGTCACAGAGGGACAGTGAAGGTTAATACCAGCATGAGGTGATGCAGCTTGAGACAGCTTCCAAGAAGAAGAAGACCCTCCATGACACTCCCATCAAATGCCGCGACATCTTTACAAAGCCTTACCGCAATAGAGGGCGTCAGAGTCGTTCTGATAGCAGCGTCGCTGGCGTTGGAAAAACCTTCTCAGTGCTGAAGTTCACTGGACTGGGCAGAGAACTCGGAGAACCAAGATGTCAGTCTGGTGTTGGTTCTGCTCGTTCAGGGAGCTGAACTTGATCAAAGATAAGCGGATTCCAGTCTTCTCCACGCTGCTCCATGTTTTTCATCCAACATTACAAATACAGCAGAGAAGCTGCAAGCTGACTGTAAACTTCTGTTTGTCTTTGGCGGCCTGGATGAAAGCGAACTTTCGCTGGATTTCAGCAACAAAGTGCGTGTCTGATGTCACACAGGAGTCATCAGTCAGCGTGCTGTTGTCAAGCCTCATCAAGAGGAATCTAGCCCTCGGCTCTCATCTGGATAACTTCAGACCACAGCAGCCAATCAGATCCCTCAGCACATGTGTTGACAGGGTAACAGAAGTCTGAGGGGCTACTGGCGCTCAGAAGGAGGAGTACTTCAGGAGGAAGTCCAGTGATGAAGATCTGTCAGCAGGAATCATCTCACACATCAAGACCTCCAGGAGCCTCCACATCGTATGTCTGATCCCAGTCTTCTGCTGGATCACTGCTACAGTTCTGGACCACATGTTGACCACAGACCAGAGAGAGCTGCCGGTCTATTTGACCTGTACTCACACTTCCTGGATTTCAGACAAGAGGAAGAAAGAAGAAATGCGATGAAGGGCGTAAAGCCCGAGTCCACAGGAGCTGTGGAGGGCTGACAGGAAAGTTCTTCTGAAGCTGGGGAGAGCTGGCGTTTGAACAGCTGGAGAGAACATCATGTTCCTGTTTGAAAGACGCCTGGAGCAATGGTCTGGATGTCTGCAGAGGCCTCAGTGTACTCAGGAGTTTGTACTCAAATCTTCGAAAGAAGTGTGATCTCCCAGAAAACAGTCCTACTGCTTTGTTCATCTGAGCGTTCAGGTTTCTGGCTGCAGTCATACCTGTTCCTGTTACACCAACAAGAAGACAGAGAGTACTGGGGACTTCTGGGAGAAGATGACAGGAACATAAACTTTGACCTTTTCATGGATTCTAGAAGGGATCATAGCTGTATTAATCCTAGATATTTCTTGAAGAAGGCCATGCAGAAATCCCTTCAAAGCAAAAATGAGTCACCTGGACCTGTTTGTTCGCTTCCTTCATGGCCTCTCTGGAAGTCAACCCAGGGCTCTTAGGAGGCCTGCTGGAGTCAGACAGACAACAGTCCAGAGCCATCAGAAAGCCATCAACAACCTGAAGAAGATGAAGAGTTGTTATATCTCTCCTGACAGGAAGTATCAACATCTTCCACTGTCTGATGGAGATGAAGGATGACTCAGTCCATCAGGAGATCCAAGAGTTCCGAAGTCAGAGACAGATCAGAGAAAGAAACTCTCACAGAGATCACTGCTCAGCTCTGGCCTACATGCTGCAGATGTCAGAGGAGGTTCTGGATGAGTTGGACCTGAGAAGAAGTACAAAACATCAGTCCAGGGGCGACTGAGACTGATTCAGCTGTGAGGAACTGCAGAAAGGCTGTGTAAGTCAGATGTGATGAACATTATGAATCCAGTGTAGATTAGCAGTTCAGTTCTTCAGATGTTCACTCTGTAAAATTCTTCTTAAAATAGTTTTCCACTTGAACAGCAGTTTAAGGTTCTGCTTTACATTTTTAAATGAGTCTTTTGACTCTGAGAGATTTGAACAGTTTCTGGTGTTTTGGCTGCTGTCACATTTTTACTCACTGTGGGCTCCTTCAAGTCCTGCACCTCTGTGGAAACAGCACCATCATGGAGAGAAGTAGGAAGAACTCAAAGAAGTCTTTTGTTCAGTTTGACACAGTTAGAAAGTCATACTCAGACTTGTATATAGTTTTGAGCCACGCTGCATTGATTTTATTGCTGCAGTGTTTTGTTTTCATCTTCTACTCTCTCTAAATCTTCTCTCTCGTCTTGTCTCTGACTTTTGTCCAGTGACTGTTTGGGCCGTAGAAATTCAAACTTTTTGCAGGATCTGCTTACGTGTAGCGTTTATTTTTAGTCACATTTTAAATGAGACACGTAGAATAAAGTGATTTTGATGAACTGTCACTCTTTTAAGTCCAACACAGAAATTTAGTGAGCAGTGAGCAGCAGTAGGTGGTGTTCACTGTGTCTGAGTGTCCATTTGAAGATCTCGTTTGTCCAGTATCTGAACACTTTTAAATTTACAACCTTGTACCTGGAATTTATCAGCAGCTGTGTCCCCAAAGTCTGATCAGATCAGCCAGTGATATTTGGCGCACACTTAGTAAACTTGTTTTGAAAAATCTTTAGATACATAGATGATTTTTTTAATTGAGCAGGTTATGTAAGTTTTGCTGAAGCAGCCATTGTAGCCACACAAGTGACAGTGATGATACTGTTGCTATACTTTACAATATCTGTGTACAGTTTGCTAACATTAACTAGCATTAGTCAGCGTAAACTGGCGCTTTTGTTGCTTCTAAACCTCCAGGTGTGTTGAACTGAGCATGGTGCATTTTATTGTTCCTTGAATTCAAGTGTGTTTTGTCGTCTTGTCTTGAAGTCATTTTGGAAGTCTCAGTCTAACTCCATTTTTCTCTCCATTCATCTGCAGTTCCGTAAACAGGGCCAAAAAGTCTGCAGGTATGAGAGAGAGTGATGAGAATGATTGTTTCATGTCAAACACAGTGAGATAAGATAAGGCTGAACCACTGATGCTTGAAGAAGCAAATGTTCATCAAGCACAATATAATGTCAAACTGTTCTGACATCAAATGCATGAAGTAAATATAAAGTGTCCTCTTCTATAATAACACATTTTGTAATCTATGTGTCATCACAGACTTTCTCACTGTGGACTCTCAGAGATCAGCTGTGCTTCTCTGGCCTCAGCTCTGAAGTCCAACTCCTCCCCATCCTGACAGGAAGCTGGACCTGAGTAACAACTACCTGAAGGATTCAGGAGTGGAAGGCTGTGTGCTGGACTGGAGAGTCCAAACTGTAAACTGAAGAACTCTGGGAGTCAGTTCACTGACTGTTCATGCTATTTTTGTACATATTCAATTTAAATCTTTGACTGATGTTTATATTTTTGGTTGAATGAATTTCCAAATGGTTGAATAATTGTTGGAGTCACAGAAAGTGCAGAAATCAAAAGTTTGACAGTTTCTGAGCTACAGACTCACATTGTAGTCCATCAGTCAGTGAAGATGACGTCCCAGTGCACAGTGAGGCTGTAGGAAGTGTGTGACGGATAAGAATGAGGGTTGTTGAAGATCTGATGATAGCAGATAAAAACAGGCTGCAGAGTTTGAGCTTCTGTGGAAACAGAGAGAGAACGGAGTTAGAAAAGTAAAGAAAAGGCAATGAACGCAAAGTTCAGCAAAGATGAAGTGAGAAGAACTGTGATGATCTTCGCGATATCAAACTGATATCTGGCTGCTACAGACAACCCTCCCACAGCTGCGCTGTGAACCTTGGTATGCATTAAACCAGAGCTCAGAGTAAACAGCAGCTAACACAGGCCAAAACGTCACAACAAAACCAGGATTCAAGGATCAAGGATTCAAAATAAGCTGCTGTAACATAGTTCCCATGAGTCCTTGAGATCCTTGAAAGTTTGTAGGGTATTGATTTGTCCTTGTTGAGCTGCAGTGGAGAGAATAGCTAGCTTCAAGAAATTGGTCCTCAAGAGGTGGAATGATGACTGCCACCAATAACTCTGCAGTCTGCATGTGGCTGCTGTTTGGTACACTTGAGCCGTCTGAACCTCTCCTTTGTGAATGACATTTACCTACTAAGACAGCCAAACACAGTCAGAAGGTCATGGAATCAATAATCAGCTGTTATTTTAGTCCAACCTGCAGTTTGATTTGATCCACTCTAATTCCAGGCAAAGCTGGAATCAGCAGCATGTTGTGTCTGTGCTGACATGAATGGTTGTCTGAATGTTTATTGCTGAGAAGCAATTTTGGATGATGTCTGTAGAGAGCTGACAGTATGATGATCACAATAACACAATGACAAAGTCACTCTACTCATGTTAGAAAGCTCATTGATTGGGCGTAGTAATGTTGAGCTGCACATTTCAAACCTGAACACATCTGATTGGATCATAAATGGATTTTATCAGCATCATTTATTCTTTATTCAGATTGTGGGACTGCGATTGTCAGAGAATCAGCGCTGTGCTTCTCTGGCCTCAGCTCTGAAGTCCAACTCCTCCCCATCTGACAGAGCTGGACCTGAGCTACAACGACCTGAAGGATTCAGGAGTGAAGCTGCGTGTGATTTTGCAGAGTCACGCTGCAGACTACAGAACTCTGAGAGTCCAGTTCACTGACTCTGTACTGTGTAGTCCTGATGTTTTATTAACAATTGAAGCTAATTTTATGTTAGCATACAACAGAAGTAGATTAACCCACGAGCAATCTGATTAGTCAACTAGGCGTTTAGAATGTGCTCAAATCCTCAGGACAACTTTGACTCCATCACCTAACAATATTACTCCGCCATCAGTCACATTCTGGAAACATTGAACATGTAAACAAATATGAATCAGTCCACTGAAGTCAACTTTAATAAAGTAATACATCACAAATTACAGTTTCAGCTTTCTTTAAAGAGTGGCCCCAGTGGTCCAACAAATACTACCTTAAATGAAATATATGATCCAAAAGATTTTTCATGTTTGGGACAATTGCTCTCAAAATAAACATTTCTTTTCTTCGCCCGTTTCTGTTTCCTTAGTAGCATTATGTAACAGAGAAACTCTAGTCCCGTCAAAGCTCATGGAGATCGTGAGTTTCAAACTGAATAAATTCTGCCATATAAAGTCTAAGCTGCTCTGCTGGTTCAGTCTTGTAGTGACTCAGATATCTGCTGACAGAGACAGATTGAAATACATTTCCAGTAAGTCCACAGCGTTGTAAAGTCCAACAGTTTAAAAAAATGAGTTGAAATGATCAATGTGATCTTACCAAAATGAACAACATGTTTTATCTAACCAAATATTCCTCTTCAGTCACATTAGTCCACCTTTAGTCTGCAAAATATTTCTCTGAGCTCACTGAACTGTTTGATCTCGACGTGCTGCACACAACGAGGTACACACATGTATTAACGAGAGTAAATGTCCTTTGTTCATATCTTCATGTTTGTTGTATTAAATTTAGTCTGCAGTCACAAAGACTCACGTTCATGAAACTGTAGAAAATGTCTGTTAGTGGTTAAAGTCAGTGAATGTTTAGAATTATTGTTGGTAAATGGTCACATCTGTATACAGAAGATCACACACACACACACACACACACACACACACACACACACAGATCAGCAGCATGTTATTAATCTGTGCTGACATGAATGGTTGTCTCTGAATGTGCTGGCCGTTTGGATGATGTCTGTAGAAGGCTGACGTTATGATGATCCACAATAACACAATGACAAAGTCACTCTACTCATGTTAGAAAAGCTCATTGATTAGGACATAGTAATGTTGAGCTGCATTTCAAACCTGAACACATCTAGTTGGATGTAAATGGATTTTATCAGCATCATTTGTTCTTTATTCAGATTGAGGAGCTGCAGGTTGTCAGAGATCATGTCGCTACTGGCCTCGGCTCTGAAGTCAACTCCTCCCATCTGACAGAGCTGGACCTGAGCTGCGACCTGGAAGGATTCGGCAGTGAAGGAGCTGTGTGCTGGACTGGAGAGTCCAAACTGTAAACTGAAGACTCTGAGAGTCAGTTCACTGACTGTTCAACACTATCTCATATTTCACATCATGTTTTTGTTTAAATAAATAGAATAAAAATACACATAAATACTAAGGTGCAACAATACATGTATCTGTACTGAACTGTTTGATACAGTGGTCTCGGTTCAATGCGCACTATGAATCAAAATACACTTTTCATATTTATTTATCAACTTCTGGCGATGCGCTCTGTGCTGAAAGCTCAGTGGATCTGTCTTTCGACTTCTCCATATACGTCAAACCCCATCAAACAGACAAAAGTGAAGCTAATGAACTATGTAGCATATTTACACACGTGGCTTGTGTTTGAAGACACACACCGGAAAATGGCCAAATCTGGTCAAGTAAACAAGTGTGGCGGGATAAGCCGCGTGCAGGGCCGGACTAAAATCCGTAGCGTAGGCTGCATTGTGGAGTACAGATCACTAAGCTCGCCTACACATTCATTCACACCAAGCTGCTGAGACAGAAGCTACATGCAAAACAGCTCGTTACCAACATGGCTAATGTCTTAAATACACACAAAATCAAGATCCTCACCTTCCTTCAGATCACAATTGTCTGGATCTACTTTGGTTTCGATGTTATGACCCTGAAATTTAATTTAAAAACTACTTTTGAGTTGGAAACAAATGTTGGTATTTCAATAAACTACAAGTTAAAAAGGCATGGAAAAATATTGAATGGCAGTGACACTAAAGTATGGTGCTTGTGAATTTTATTGTATCGTTGAAGCTCCTAATAAATACAATAAATCAATCAATAATCTGTTTCTTTGTCAGACAATAACAAATATATTCATTTAATTTTCAACATTTTGATGAAGTTATATGATGCTGATCTTTCTAAACCTTCTTCAGCTCTGAACAGATTATTAAACATTGAATGATTTCAAGCAAGAACATTGTCTTCTAAACTCACATCATTTATTCTTTATTCAGATTGGGAGGCGCTGCAGTTTGTCAGAGATAGCTGTGCTTCTCTGGCCTCAGCTCTGAGTCAACTCACTCCCCATCTGACAGAGCTGGACCTGAGAGACAACGACCTGGAAGGATTCAGGAGTGAAGCTGCTGTGATTTTCTGGTCCACGCTGCAGGACACGGGCTGAGGTGAGACACATTTTCCTTCTGTGCTGAGATTAATATGATGTAGAAAGTTGTGTGACACTAACCTGCAGACATCAGGCTGATATTATACTGATCACTGAGTATCTGAATGCTAAAGTCTGTTTTCTTCTTCTGTGGTTTTAGTCTAGACTGGATAAATCACTCTGAACCTCTTCAACTTTCTATCTTATTTCACATCATGTTTTGTTTAAATAAATGAGAATAAAAATACATAAATACAATAAATCAATCAATAAATCTGTTTCAACTGTCAGACAATAACAAATATATTCAGTATTTAATTTCAACATTCTGATGAAGTTATATGATGCTGATCTTTCTAAACCTTCTTCAGCTCTGAACAGATTATTAAACATTGAATGATTTCAAGCAGGAACATTGTCTTCCTAAACTCACATCATTTATTCTTTGTTATTCAGATTGAAGAGCTGCAGTTTGTCAGAGATCAGCTGTGTATTCTCCTGGCCTCAGCTCTGTCCAACTCCTCCCATCTGACACAGCTGGACACGAGTAAGAGAACTACCTGAAGGATTCAGCAGTGAAGGCTGTCTGATCTTGTGCAGAGTCCCACACTGCAGTCTGCGAACTCTGAGGTCAGTAGAGGTTGCAGTCAGTCCATGTTGGTGCAGCAGTATTGTACTAGAAACACAGTTAGTATCAAGCACAGATCAGTATTTCCTGTAAACCTCGACCTTCTCAGCGGCTGCTTTCCTCGGTGAAGCTGTGAGAGGAGAGCGTGACAGGCTTCAGGATTGGACAGAAAGACAGAGAGAGAACAGTCAGCCAATCAGATGAGCAAGCTTCGTTGTGATCGTGTGTTTTGGTTGATGTGAGGACGACTGTTGTGTTGTGTTCATGTCTACAGGAAATAAAGCTGATTCCAGCTGACAGCATTACAAGATGTACAGAGACAGTGGTCCTCATTCATCAGATCTGATCTCAGAGTGTTTGTTCTCTCATTC
Source organism: Protonibea diacanthus (assembly GCA_028641955.1). Classification (NCBI taxonomy): domain Eukaryota; kingdom Metazoa; phylum Chordata; class Actinopteri; family Sciaenidae; genus Protonibea; species Protonibea diacanthus. The sequence goes on along the minus strand of JAATJX010004024.1, from coordinate 2,649 downwards.
CAACACTAAAGAAGTGATCAGTTCATCTTTGTCACAGCTCTCAGATCAGTCTGATGAAGCCTGCAAAGAACCATCATTACATTACATACACATCACTGACTGACAGCTGATGAAGGGAGTCTCTGTAACACTGATTCATGACTTCTGTTGTCTGTCTGCTTCTCTCATCAGGTGGAAGTGGTCTCTGTGAGAGTGTGAGTGGTGAGAAAGGTGTTTGTGTTGGTCAGCTGAGTCCTGATGATCCAGAGAGGTTGAAGCAGCAGCATCAGCTCTGACTGGGCCATGTTACTGGGAGGTGGAGTGGAGAGGAGAGCTTCATCCAGCAGAGACTGACGGAGGAATCACAACAAGTGGAGATGACTGTCAGCGCTGCAGTCTGAACTGCTCTGAGACACTCCACTCCTTCTGCTCCACACTCAGCCACCTCCTCCACCTGGACCTTTCCTTTCTTTTGTAGTATATTTTTAGCCATCTATAGTATTATGTTGTCTCTCCTAAGGTGAAAGTGCATATTTGTAAGAGCCTAACCATTTGTGCAATGACCCCTCTCTCCGTGAAGCCTAACCATTTGTTAGCATTTACAATCTCACGCTGCAGGACCAAATAAACACTGTTGTATTTACGATCGACGCTTGAGGTAGATCATGTGCGGGAATGAACATTCTATGGTATTTATGATCTCTCTTGGTAAGAAAACAGATGGTCAAGTAAGTTAGGGAAGATAATGACAGAGGTTGATTCCTTAAAAGGACAGAATGTTTATTCATGAGTTTGTGAATATAAGACCTAGCCCAGGAGAAGAGGGGGATTCGGAATTGGGATTCGGACCATTTGGCATGAAGATTCAAAGAGATGCATCTCAGACTCGCTTGTTTCTTTGAATAAAGTCCTAATTATTCAAGTCAAGACGAGTCGCGGCTCTTTCCTTCCCAAGCGTCCACAGACCGACTTCGGCAGCCACAAGAATTCACTACACTTTCTTTGGTCCGTTCAGTCTGTGGTCCTCTCTGTATTTCTTTAATGCTCCACACTGTTGAATGATGGAGAGCCGCCGTTCATTGTCACATTATACTGTATCATGGAGGCTGATGGAGGTGGAAGTCTGATCCTCATCAGTGCTGGATTACATTTCTGTATGCTGGTTCTTTTTTCTTCTGCAGGTTTATGTTCTTATTTTGTATGAATCTAATAAGAAAGACATGATAAAAACATCACAACACATGAGCAATAAAAAAATGAAATATTATGATCAACAAAGAAAAAACACAACAAACATCTGGGCAGGAAGAAATTAACATTAACAAACATTGTGATTAAATAAGTTGGAGTTAACACAATTACAGTGAGTAAGATATTTTAAAATGCAGAATCAACGAGAGCACTGAAACACTGCTGACATCTGCAGACTGACTACTGTACTTTAAATACTTTAGGGATTAATACTTCTGTACTCTGACTCAAACAGGAAACAGCAGATAGCACCGTCACTGCTTGTTCTTTGAAGAACATGGAAGGATGTCTGTGATGGAGAGCAGATCCGACTTCAGCTGCTAGTTTGTTGGTTTGGACAGCAGGTGGTGCTGCTGCATCAACAATCAGCTGAGACTCAAACACACAGCAGTGTGAGAGAGTCAGTAGGTGAGGATGGACCCAGTGATGGAGGCGTAGAAGTGCACCATCTTTGTCATTGGCAGGTTGAACTTGTTCAGCTGCCACAGGAAGTTCAATCATCTTCAACACTGCTTTTATGTCTGCACAGTAAATATGTAGCTTAGCTTAGCATTAGCATTAGCTTAGCTTAGCATTAAGACTAGAAAAAAATGGCAAAATCTTCCAGAGGTTAAATCTAGCTGCCTATAGTTCCCTTCCAGTTTAAATGCTAAGCTAAGCTAACCAGCTTCTCGCAGACATGAGTGGTATCACGAGGAAGCAAATGAAAATGTACGTGTGTAAAATGTTGAACCATTCCTTTAAATAAACAGAAAGATTGCCTCACACCGTCAACTGTTGCATCATCACTGGTTTAGAGCAGAGTGTGTGTATGATAACCATCTTCATATCTCACCTTTACCTGTCCCCAGCACACACACACACACACACACACACACACACACACTGTCTCACTTCAATAATACACACACAGGAAATCAGAGTCATAGAGCGCCAATCATTAACCCGAGCTCAGTGTGTGTGTGTTCAGGGACGATATGAGGAGGATGAGGAGGAGGAAGGACTGCCAAGATGGAGACCAGAGCACCACGCTGAGCTTCACAGCAGTCTGTGGGGACGTCATGGAGACTACGTCCAGGTTTTAGACAGTCTGTCCTCAGTCAGTCCTCCTTTAGCAGAAAATGAACAGTTACTGACCAATTATTAACGAAGCATGTTTTGATGTTATTCTGCCCCCTGGTGGCCAACCATCATGTGAAGCAGCTTTTAGAAAATGATTTAGCTGATATATGCTGGACCTGTTGACTATCTGTGTGTAGAAATATTGTTTTTAAGTTTAAATTGTGATATTGTACAACCACTTTTTACAGAGGGCAATCAATAATGTGATAATGATTAATATGAAGTAACTGTAAACTGTGTAAATAAATGTAGAGTGTGTCTGACATACATTATTATTGACACTGCGGCAGCACAGAG